>UYYG01001189.1:0-128927 GCA_900625125.1 Dracunculus medinensis
TATTATATTATATTATATTATATTATATTATATTATATTATATTATATTACATAAGGTTAGAGCATATAAAAGTTGAAAATTTTATCATTTATATCATTCAATATAAACAATGTTTTTGTTCCTTTGTTTAATCGTATTGCCTACAGTATTTGGTGACACTGCGATACTGGAAGTTTGCAATAAAACGATCACTAATAATAAACGTCGCCCAACGGTTGATCCAAATCTGTGCTATGATAATGATGCTAATGCTTGTTAAGCAGCAGGAGTGATAAAAGGTTAAAAATTGTTAAATCAAAATAAAGAGTAATAATTTTTTACTTATTTTTAAGAAATAGAACAGAAATATCAAACCGTTACAATTTTTTATAATTTTACAAAATCATTTATAAGCAAATTCTTCCTTAGTTTCGAAATTCAGCAAAAAATTTCACCTTATAATTCTTTTGAAGTACAAAGATGACGATTATGAAGTGTATCGAGATTGTTATAAATCAGAGCTGCGAGATTGTGCATGACGAGAATGCCCAAGGATATGTGCAATGTGTTGCCTGAGCAAGCATTCAATTGCGAAAATGGTTATTATTTTTAAAATTTCATTGTAAGAATTAAATTTAAAAGGGCTAAGACGATCATAGGAAAAGAATCATTGTGGTTAGTAAGGCCGAAAAATTTTTGCTTGCTTTATGTATATGCACAAACCATCTATACAATATTTGGCTACGTGTTCATGAAGAAGCTCATCTATATTATCCAAATCTTGTTTTTCTTCTTTTATAATTCGTCCATCAGAGTTTTTTTTTTTTTCAGCTTAAACCCACTTTGGTTCTTATAAGCTATTATCATATTCTCCTTCACTCCTTTATCTTTTTCTAATATCTCTCATCATTACTGATTAGGCTGGCTCTGCTGGCTACAAGAGTAAGACGGTCTCCAAACTGGCCGGTCCGACGCTATCGATAGTAATAATAGAAGCCATTCCTTTTTCCATCATCTAAGTCCACATATCGCTGATCCCCCTATGCGTTCAAAATCTTTCCTGACTGTATTAGTCCAGATCTTGACTGGCTCTCCTCACTTATGACGCCAGCCACCACACGGTTTAGCAAGTAACGAAATATGCGTCAGCTTCTGTGGTGAAGGATGGAGGCTGCGCCCTAACCAGTGAAAGTGACATTCTATGATAACATAACATTATTAATAAGGTGGTAGTTGAGCGAAGATGGATGCAATTATGTGCGATTTATCAGCACGATGTATCTAATGTATCTTAGACATGAGTAATCAAAGGTTGATAGTTTCTTCACATTTTCTATTCTCATTGGCATGTTTTGCAGCCACATAGCAAGAACAAGTGAATTGCAGCTATATTGACGCTGATTTTCGTCTTTATGGTGATTTGACGACATAAAGGTTTCATCATCGGGAAAAATATAATTCTAGCCGTCATTCGGGTTACAATTTCATCCTTTGTCTGGCCATTTGGGATTAGAGTTAATCCAAGGTATTTAAACTCCAGCATTTCCTCAACTGGCAATAAATTGAAAAAATAGGTACTTTATCAGCATCTTGTATATAAGGCGAAAATGTTTTATTGACATTGATTTTGACTCCAATTTTTGCTGCAGTTGTTGACACATTGTTTAGTATTATTTCCTCATAAATGTTAGTAAAAGGACTACATCATCAGCTTATGCTAGGTCTGGGCTACTATGTTCTGGGCTAATTTGCACACCTCTTGAGTGTCGACAAGCGGTATCCATTACTCATCGCATAGTTGGAAATTGTAGGGGAAGAACGCAGCCCTGACGGTACCATATTTTATTTCAAAGGAGTCTGTCAATTCCCCACATACACAGACTTGCACCAGTATATGCTGATAAAATGCCTTTATGAGCCGAATGATCTTCCCTGGGACACCGTCCCATTCCATCACTTTCCAGAGCACTGCTCTATCAATCGAATCGAAAGCAGCTTCAAAATCGATAAAGCAAGTGGCGGTGGGTTCCTGGTATTTGAAGCGATGTTCCAGCACCCTTCTAGCGTGAATATCTATCAGCACAACCGTGTCTCGAATCCAGTTTGGTTTTGATGCATTCTGCTATCTCGTGTTGTCATGATTCTGTTTAACAGAAGGGAAGCGAAAATTTTTCCGGAGATGTCCAGTAGGCTAGGCTGATTCCTCGGTAATTGTCGCAATACGTCCCTTCACCTTTCATAGGAACTGGAAGCAGAATTGCTTTGCTCCAGTCTTCTGCTATTATTCGTTTTGCCATACCAGAGAATACATTTGTTGAAGGTGAGTCATGAATGGACAACATTTAAAGAGATCAGCCAGAAGACTATCTTCTTCGGGAGTTTTATTGGCCTTAAGCTTATGGATTATAGACGTTATTTCTTCTTCTGTAAGCGAATCGTAGTTGCAAACGTATGGCTCGACGAATCAGTTACATTCGGGACAACAAATGGTGCATCGTAGTAAGGTTTGATCTCAAAATATTCATTTCCATCTTCTGTGGCGATCTTTAACAGTTTGAATAGATAGGCACTTCATCAATATTACTTCAACACTTCAACCAGATTGATTATATCTTAGTCAATCGCTGTTGGAAGACTTCCGTATTAGGCAGTCGCTCTTATCGCTGAAACGGTAAGTATTGATGGATCTATGTTATAGCTCAAGATGATCCGCATAAAATTGACAACTCGCGAAAAATAGCATCTCCTTTCAACTAATAGCATCTCAAATTCAGGTGAAGTGAGCGCATTTCAAACCGAATTATTGAAGCACTTCAATGATATAAATATCAACGACTTTTCTGGAACAGCAAATGAATACTGGTCCAAACTAAAGGAATATCTTCGAAAGTTAGCGCTAAATAATACTAGTAGGAAGTGCGCTAGTTAGGTATCGGAAGCAACTGTCAAACAAAGCTGTCAACGCCCGAATGTCAAGTGATTCTGACTACCTGATGCTTCGAAGATTTGCAACGAAAGCAGCGCAAAAGTCACTATTAGAGTGACATGGCCTTAAGAGCGGAGAGGCTGCTCGATTAGACATTAATGGGAAACTAATCCGCTTTCTTGAAAAAGCAACTATAACTCGGAGAATGATCAGTGAAACGGTAAGGGATAGCAATGGTGTGCCTGTTAAAAGTACAAATAATATATAAAAGTATTATTACTTCATAAGATGGAACGAATTTTTGAGGCCAAACTTAACCATAATGCGCCATTTGTTGACAACCTGGACATAGCTGATACTTTCGTTGAACCATACGTTTGCAATTGCTAACCGTCAACAAAAGAAGAAATAATTACTCCGTTATTCATAAGCTCAAAGCTAATAAGACTCCGGGAGACGGTTTTCTAAACACTTCAACTATTAAAATGTTTTAACGTTTTCCATCGTCCTTTATAACGTACCTTCAACAAATGTACTTTCTGATATGCAAGAAAGAAATATTACCAGATGACTGCAGCAAAGCAATTCTGCTTCCAATTCCTATGAAAGGTGAAGGGACGTACTACGACAATTACGAGGGATCAGCCTACTAGTCGTCTCAGAAAATTTTCACTTCTTTTTCCCTTAATAGACCTACGGGACAACAGGATGCGCCCTAATTAAACTAAAGATTCAGGGTCGCGATTGTGTTGATACGCTATGGCTGCCTTCGATCCAATTTATAGAAGAGCGCTTTAGAGGATGACAGAGTGCGACGGTATTCCAGAGAAGATCATTCGACTCATTTATGCATTTTATCAGCATATCCTGGCTCAAGTCTGTGTATATGGGAAACTAACACACTCTTTCGAAATAAACTGGTGTCCGTCAAAACTGCGTCCTTTAACCTATAATATTCAACTAAGCGATAGACTAGATAATGGACATTGCTTGTTGGCACCGAAGAGATATGCAAATCAATCCAGATCATAGTATTACAGGCCTTAAATAAGCCGATGATATACTTTTTGCTGCCATCATGATGAAATGCAAATAATACTAAATAATATATCAACAATAACAGCGAGAATCGGATTCAGGATCAATGTAAATAAAGTGAAAGCCTTTTACAAATACAAGAAGCTGAGGAAATGCCTCTTTTTATAATTTCATCGCCAGTTGAGAAAGAGCTCGATTTTAAATACCTTGTTTCCACTTTAATACCGAATGGTCAGGCAAAATTACAACCAGGATAAAGGCAGTTAGAAATACGTCTTTCCGGTTGACGAAATCTTTATGTAGTCATCGCGAAATCACCATAAAAACGAAATCTATGAAGCTAAATCTATATCTATATAGCGATTCGTCCGACCTTGCTAAATGGCTGTGAGAGATATAGCCAATGAAAGTGGAGAATATTAAGAAATTATCTGCCTCTGACCAATTCTTCTAAGGTACAGTCTAAGGTACATTTTGCAATTGTTCAGATCTATGGGATTCATTCTGTCCGCAATGCTACTGAAAGATTTTCCAAAGTATAGCTGTTGTCAACAAAGTTCGATTCATGCTCTTTCAAAAAATAAGAATATTCCATGCAAAATTTTAATTCACCTTTGCTCTGAAATAATGCAGTTATTTCAAGAATAAATCTACTTTATCACACAGAAACAAATGTTAATAAGAATAATTTAAATTTAAATTGTGATGTGATTACTTGATAGGTTTTGGGAAATTCATGATTTTTATTTCGAAAGAAAAGCCAAATTCTAGTACACATTTTAAATTAAATTAAGCGTTAAATTTGAAATTAAGCATGAATACTTTGCATTCAGGAATAAATTTTGAAAGAACATCCACATATGGAAATATTAATATCGGATGAAGTCTGATAATTTTTTACAAAGCGATTCATAATTTTCTCATAGTTTAAAAAACGAGTTATTCAAAAAAATGGTATAAATTTGATCTTCTAAATTTGGTCTTGAGCAGCCTATAATTGATTTATTGCTACATTTAGACAAATCCTTAGGGAAAAATTTTCTACCAGAAACTAAGTAAACTTTTATTAAATACTAAAGGATTAAACAAACAATAAATGCAATATCGTTTAAATCTGCCAATTGCTATATGACAGGCAAATTACCCTTTCTTTTCAAAAGTTTAGCGTTTTATATAAAAATTCGAAAGGATTCGACTAAGAATCTTGCTTATTTTTTTATTAATAACGAAATTCGTTGCAAGGCTAATATTATAAGTGAGAGAATAATAAATTATTTAAAAGAATTATCCTTTAATTTATTTCCATTCAGCATTCATATAATGTGGTAATTGTCATGAATCATTTCATTTTTTCTTTTTTCTTCGAATATCAAAAGCTTTCATAAAATATAATACTCATTCATAATTTTTTTGCATAGTTTTTATAAAGTAAGAATTGGAAGAAAATTCGCTTCATTTTCGACAAAAAGTTTGCAGAAAAAAATAAATAATACTACCATAAATTTATCATAAACAAGATAACAAAAAACTGGATAGATTTAGCGACATCAAGCATAAAATAGTTCCTTTCTATAATAACAATAATGATAATAATTCGATTTTCAATACTACTACCAGTTCACAGCAACAATTGTTATATTATAACGGATTTATTGCCAAGAAGATTTTAAAAACTGGAAAACTGAATTTTTTTTCATAAACTAAGATTTGTTCTATATTATTAATTTAATGAGAATAGATTAACCGCAGTCTAGTTAAAATCCACTGACAACAGCTTATTTTCAAAGTTTAAGAAAAATGTGCAAAAATCGTCGTAAGAAATTTATCTCGCATGTGCAAAAAATCATTGTAATCAGATTATTCTGGTACCTCCTTTTCTACTGCGTTAATATTTTGGTTCCTTAATTCGACAAATTAAATTACTGTCTAATTAATGTGCGAATCTTTTTTAAAGGCTGTTACTACATCACAAATTTTTATTTTTGCTCAGCTTCTTATTTCGCTAATTTGATTATCTTAATCACTACAAAAAATTACATCTCTTAATGAATTTATTGAGAATATATGCTTAATTGATGAGCATTGCGTGGTATTTTTTTTGAATTACAGACGACCGTATCGAAAATATTCAAAAAATTGGGGTATCGTTGAAAGGTTCAAGAAATTATGAAGACCTTATTGGCTCAAGCAACTACTCAAAATAAATTTTTAAAAAATAAAAAATAATAGTTTAAAATGATTCTGCAAGCTCAAAAGCATGTTATAAGGATCCCAATCTATCGAAGCTTATTTAATCTTGGACTGAACTCACGTCATTGCTAATTGAACTTCTCAACTTCAACTTATTTAAAAATCTTCCGACGAATCATTTCTGGTTAGTTGGCTACTAAAGTGCAACAGTGAGAAGTAAAAGTGTGTCTTCTGCGCTACTTTTGATAAAAAAAAGTATATTCATATCAAAAAGAAGAGATAGAAGTGATGTACTCAGTTAATGGGAATATAATGCTTAGAATTGAATGACATGTTTAGAATTAATTATATAAACGTTTAGAATTAATTATATGAACGTGAATTTGCGGAAAAATTCTCTATAAATTTCTCTATTCTCTATATGTTCTCTATAAACAAATTCTTTATTGTTATTACATAATAGTTATCTAGAATAAAGAGTCATTGTGCAAACCGATAAATAATTAATAAATCATAATAACTCTAGTACGGTTCTATAAGCTTCATAGGAATATACGTAAATAATTGGATTCTTTTCAAACAATCGAAAATACGACTGAAATAATAAATGATTTGATTCTGAGCAGCATGAACGGCAAAAATCTTTAAAACTAAATTTATACAGTTTTTTTCATAGCATAAAGAGTAAGCCAAGATGCTTGAAGATAATACAATCGGCCAAACTGCTTCCCAAATTAAAGGAATAAAAGCGAAGTGGAGAAAATTGGGCAAAACTGTTGCACTTAAAATTAGAAAAATTATGTTCCCCTACATTTCAAAATTGGAAAAAGCGTGTTGTACATTTTTGTTTCATTGCACTTTTGTTTCATATAAATTAAAAATTATGCACTTTCGTTGTTTTGACCAAAGCTTTTCAATCCACAGTCTTTGTTGCAAAAATCAAAATTTTGGTGGGAATTTAATGCCTCGTGTTTGACAGGCCAGCCAGTCAACTTTTACATTCTTTATTAATGAGTTAAATAATGAAAATTGCCATTTCTTTAATCCCTCGCTTTCGCCGTGTAATACATCCAGTACATCAAGTTGCAAATAGCAAATGATATTGGAAATGCTTTTTGACATAGCCTAAAATATAGAATCAAAACTCTACAAATCGCTGAAATCTTTTAACCGACTAATTAATAGGTAATCAATAAGAATACAAATTTCCGTTTAAAATCTTTATTTTTCATTGTTACTGTGACAATAATTATTTTTTAAATGACTTTAGTGAAGATTTGGAGATGAAATCTCATTTAAAAAATGTGGATTGAAGGCTGTTAAGGCTTACCTGTCCATATCTTCACCTGTCCACTTTTCAAAAAATCTCATCTTGAATGCACTCCCCTTTCGTCGCATCTTAATTTTGCGTGGACGAATTTGCGTGAAAATTCGGTTGGGTTCACCATGTGCAGCATCTACAGTTAAAATCCTTGAGTTGTTAGAAAATTGACTACTATTATCGAGATCCTGGGTAGCAGTCAAAAGGTGTTGTTTGGTCCCACTGCTTTACATTCAGACAGTTTAGTCAAAATGCATTTTGTCTTGTATAAAAGCGCGATGATCACTTCGTTAGAATTTTTCATCGTTGAATAGTTAATTTTTACTTTTTAGTAAGGCGTAATTTCATCTTACATGCAGGTACCACGGTTGCCACCCAAGATGAGCGTTTTGTGCAATTCGTGGATTACCGTATTACTGAAGGTTGCCATTGTAACAAAAATAAAATTCATCATCCTCAAACATAGTGTTGATAATTCTAGACTATAAACAAAGGCTATGTCATAATAGGTAATAATCATATAATGCTAACGATGTCAATAAGTATCGCCATTAGCAATATAATTCATTCATTTTATTGTAGAAGCAATTACTTTGATTGGCAATTTCGGATTCTGAGTCATTATATGATTCCTGCGGCGCTGGTTCATGATATTGTACAAAAGTTGTCTCTTTTGTCCAAAATGGTTCCTTGAAACTGTTTTGACAATATGACGGGCCCTCTCCATATAAATGAATGCGTTCCTTAAACAGTTAAATGAACTTATTTAAATGAGAATGATAACAGTGGTGAAAATAGCGTAAGAAATAGGATTATTCAAAAAGAAAAACGACATCACACTACACGACTCATTAAAACGAAGAAAGAAAATCCATCCATGAAAAATAATATTTATAATATTTATTGTATGAAATTCTCTTCAAATATCTATTGAGAGCATTGAATAATAGTTACTTGACTTCCATGGAACAATTTTTCAGAAAATTTCTTCTCCAACATCGTTTTTTGTTTATTAAATTGTTTTTCACTAAGGAAAGAAGGCTTTTTTTTTGAATTATCACTCGGGTTTTCGAGCATCCCCACTATAGCTAATTCTACAATTGACAAAAATATGTATCCAAAGCATCCGAACATAAAAAAGTCCATTCCTTTGACATACGATACCTAAATATTTCTAAATTATGAGTCTATGAGTTTTATTTTCTAGATTGATCATCATATTTTAGCTTCTTGTTTATTAGTAATTGTTTGATCGGGCACTTATAATTAATAAATAAATGTGTATAACACAACAATTATTCAAGATCTGGAATCTATCATTCACTATATTTTATTTTTAAAAATTTAAATTGTTTAAACGAATTTCAATGCTAAAAAAGTAGAAGAACAAGAGATTTTTTTATTCTTACTTTTTTAAATTTCTTCTTTTTTATTGTTTTCGCTCTGTTTTAACCAATTTTTTATTGAGAATATATTTTTTTAATAATAAAGAAAATATAAATTGTTCACCTTGAAATCCAACCCGAAATGAATAATTGTAAAGATATGTTAGAAATATTTGCATTAAAATAATAGTTACGACTTAAAGGATATTCAATTTCAACAAATGTTACTCTCTTTTCAAATTTGTAAGTCGAACCTTTGGCAAAGAGCGGGCAACATTTGAATATTGCAGATTGAGGGCCATTAGCGATGAAACGCCAACAGTCACCCTGGCCGGCAAAGATTTCCGATCTAGCCAAAATGCAATCCATGATATAAGCACCATGCAATAAGCCGGCAGATATACTTGCAAAAGATAAAAGCCATATGAACGACGAAAAAACATCTTCATATTTAACTAAACAAAAATTAAAATGTGCCGTAAAATAAAATAGTTTTTTTTTAGCAACCATGGAAGCTGAAAAACGAGATGAAGCAGCTTCCCCTTTTTATTTTTATTTTTAAAAGCTCTGTCGCGAAACAGCGAAACCAAAAGGCTACTATGGGATCGTAAAAATAGAAAATGGATTCAAACCAGCACTCGCCTTATCAACAAATTAATTGCCGATCAATGATGGATCTATGAAAGAAGATTTACAAGGTAGTTTTAACGAGTTCAGAGCGTCGCAATATGTGGTATGCCAAAATAACGAACCAGCAAAAAAAATACATGAGAAGACGATGACACCCATTAAAAAAATAAAAGGAAGATTGGAAAAGAGCCAATGGAGCATGAAAAATACAAAAAGAATTCAATGACATCGACAAATGGTCTAAAGAAGGATATAAAAGCACAAAGTAGCTTTTTTGTTTTCACTGTTGCGCGACAAGCTCAATTCAAGGATTCAACAATTTAAATAAGTTTCTTATTTGGCCATTAAATTTTCTACGATTATTTTATCCTTTGTAATTATTGATAAATTATAAGAAGAAAGAATCAAATTAGATGATTTACCTGATCCCATACGCCTGCAGGATACTCAAATGTAGCTTTTTCATGAATATAATGAGTCATATGGAAATCAGGTAGATTTGTATCTCCGATAACTTCAACAGGAATCCCATGCCTTTTCCAATGAATCCGGACTTTCCCAACGTTAAAAGAGTAACTTTCGAAGACTATTGTGCACTGAACCCGATCCATCGGAAAAAATGTAAAATCCATATCACATGGAGTTTCAACTACTATACTGAAATTTTAAAGGACGACTCTTAGTGAAATTCTTAATGAAAATGTTTAATGACTATAAGAAATAAAAAGAAGTTCAAGAAGTTCGACAAAACTTGTCCACACAATGCTGGAACGATCCAATACATACAAATGAAATTAGCCGATCGCAAAATATGGCTAACATTATAGCCCGCAAACATGATTTGAAAAAGTCAATTCAATCAAAATTTACTGCATCTGCTGCCAATTAAACGACTGCTTTACTTCTAATTTTAAATTCATATGACATAAACTGTTAAATTCTAAAAGGTTCAATAAACGTAATTTAATTGCTAAATTTAATGGCTCCACAGCATAATTTTCGAAAATGCACGACGTTATTTTATTGCACCCGCTTGAATCTCATCCATGCTCAATTATTGCTTCTCTCACTTTGCTGAATCATTAAATTTAGACGAATTGTCACATATGTTTGACCGATGTTTGACCAATAATGCCTTTCTTTCAATCTACTGGAATTCATTTAATAAATGGATACAAAAGGTATGGGTGCCTCTTTCTCATTAACTGAAACAAACAAATGGAAATGAACCATAAACCATGCTGTAAATAATACCGGTAATTCATCCACACTGTCCCATTTGGTAATATTGCAAGAAATACATTTGGAGTAGGCGACTGGTGAATTGAAGATCCTTTGCTGTTAACTATACAGACGTTAGGTAGCCAAAGTTGATCGACCATTCGATACGGCAATGATAGGTTTGTTAAACACTGTCCTCCTTCCTCTTTCTTCAATCGAGTTTCGAGTTTTCAAAAGTATTGAATTATAATTTAAAACAGTTATCTACTTAAAAAATTAAAATTTATTGAAATTGGGAGTCTCAAGTTATATTGTACTTTATTTTCTGAATTATCAACGTTGTTTAATAGTTTACATAAAGAATCTCCCATATAAAATCGAAAAGAATGCGCTTGCCATCTCATCTCGCTTTATAAATAAATTTTTTTTAAAAAATATAAAGTAGCAGTAATGAGTGGGATTCGATCAAAACTTAAAAATCGAATGATGCAAGATAAAAGATCATTTATTTCCAAAATGTTTGATTAAAAAAAAAGTTTAAAATATATGGTAAAAATATTTTACTTCGAAAGATAAAGCAGGATCATGCCAAATTTGCGAAAACAATATGTCCATTTTTGAACTGCTTTGGATTTCTGATATCTCCGATATCTGCAGCACGAATAAAATAAAATATCAATCAATGAAATACCAATTCAATGACGAGGAAATAACTCGATAAGTTTTTATAACAGCGTAGTTTTAAATAATCACTAATTATCAATATCTTTAC
Source organism: Dracunculus medinensis (assembly GCA_900625125.1). Classification (NCBI taxonomy): domain Eukaryota; kingdom Metazoa; phylum Nematoda; class Chromadorea; order Rhabditida; family Dracunculidae; genus Dracunculus; species Dracunculus medinensis. Next base: position 11,464 of record UYYG01001189.1, read on the forward strand.
TCGTCACTTATTTATCTATGCAAAGCAACAAATATTTTGAATCATTGCATGAAGCGAATAAGCATTTATGAAATTAAAACATTGCAAATTCATTAAATGATGATAGCTATCTTTTTTAAAAATAGGGTTATAAGCAATCCACCAGCATTTCGACATAACCCTGTGTAAAAAATTTTTCGGAAATTATAATGTTTATGAATTTATTTTTTTATCGCCTAACAACGATTGAAAGTTCTATCGATCACATGTGCTCATATGTAAAAGTATATAAAAGATACCTTTTGAATCAACAATTCTACATCAACATCGACTCCTTTCATTTTTGGAACAGAATTACGATCGTAATTCTTTAGTAACTCAGTCAAAATCCTAAAGATTTTGAATCAATGTTTGTAATTGTAAATTGTAAAGTTTCAATTATCTAACTTTTAAATCAACGATTTTTTTTAATTTAGTGAGTAAACCATTTTTACCAAATTATTTATATTGAATTATGAAATTTATATAAATTTATGTTTGCAAATGCATTATGGACTTAAACTTTTCACGAATTGACAAATGATTAGTAATTTATTCAGTTTTCTTTGAATGAATTTTTCGAGAATTCAGTAAATTTTCTTCCCAGTTCATCATGTTATTAGAGGATCAAATCAAAAAAACAATAAACACCTGGTAGCAGCTTGTTCGGCATGACCAAGAACACATTTTTCTTCACGAGACTCTTTAATAACTGATCGAGCTAAATTCGCTGATTAGTTATAAGTTGTAAGTTAGTTAGTTGTAAGTTAGTTGTTTGCTTTCTTTAAGACAACATTTCACGATTATTTCAGCTGCAACGGAATTTTTCTTCCATCATCAGCATAATGCCAGGCTTTCTCTTTCACGACATTTGTTTGTTTATTTATATATCAAGCATAAATTTCGTTTTAGTTGCTTAAAATATTTATCTGGTCTTAAAACAAAAATATTCGCAACTAAATAATATTTGAGAATCCTAATGGCAAGAAAAATAGTAGGAGTTGAACAGTTAAGAGCTGGCAAAATGAAGTTCTTTAAAGTTACACTCATAAATATTGTACTGAAAAGGGTGATATTTTTATAATTAGGTACATAAATGAATAGTCCAGTGGTTATTGCTTAGATTGTTAGGTTGCCATCTTGAGAGCCAGGGTTTCTATCTGACGAGAATAAAACTGTCATCAAAAATTTCTTCACCTTTCACTAATTTTTTTCGTTAAATCCTGATGTTGACGGTCTACTTATAACTCTATCACAAAGTTTAGTAAAAATTTTTCGTAGCCAGTGGAACAAGTCTAAATAGAAAATATTGAACTTACATAAGTAAACAAGGATAAACTTTGTTGGATTTTTTTTGATGTGGATAATCATAAAGAAAAAAAAGAGTAAAACTTATTGAATTACTTATATGCCATTCTTCTATTATTTTTTTAATTATAAATCTTATATTAATTATAAATCTTTCTTTGTTAATTTTAATTTTTGTTGTTTTTGATTTAATTTTTTTATTTAGTGAAATTTTTAGTAAAATTTTTAGCATTTAGAAATTTAGAATAATCATCAAAAATTCTTGTCCAAATACTACTCTCCTAAGTTAAGCCACAAAACAAATGGATATCGTTTGATGAGGTTAAATGGAAATTTTTTTTTAAATTAAAGGATTTTGAATTTAATCATACGTTGACAATTTCCTAAAGAATCTGCTGAATAACCTGCTCGACATTCACAAGCTATTAGGCCGAATTCCAATTCTTTGCAGTAAGATGATCGCAAATCGCATTTACCACAGCCTTAACATATAAGTTATTCGAGTTGTATTTTTTGTTATACTTTTCATTTTAAACACAAATATATTTTATATAAACACATATTTACTCACTAACATATATATTTTTTTAGAATTACATAGAATTAATTATAATTTCTTTATTTATGATTATTTTGACTAGCATTCGCCCATAATTTTGATAACTGTGATAATTTTCTTCGACAGTAATCTCCATCAATTCATGACTTTTATAAAGTTATTGCATTATCAATGAAAGGATCTTGCGAGTTTTTAACATATCTGAAGAGAAACAATCAGTAATTTTATTATTTTGCTAGATTGCCTTTTATATATGATTATGAGTACCAATAATTCTTGAAACATATTAAATAAATTTCCGTTGTAAATTTCGTCATCGAAAGTAAGAGTTCTCCAAATAATACTTTATTTTTCTTAATTTTACTAAGATTTATTCGCTAGGATGCAAATTCAACTATAGAAAAAAGAACAGTTGACTTTGTTGTTTTTGTCAGCAAAAATTCTATGTTGGACAGATGGAAGTGGGTGATAAAAATTGAAAGAAAATCAGAGATGTTGAATTAGTGCTATGATACAACAGATTGTAAAACTTGCTTCAGTGATTTGTCTCGCCAAAAATAATTGCATTTTTACTTACCTTTCATTAATTTAGCTGATTTCATCGTTAATCCTTCAATAACTATCAGTGTCAAATGAAAAAGCATGATCGGCGGAAAATTTATCGAAAAATTTGAAAAAATTAAAATTGAGGCAAACAGATTTTAATTTGGTGATAAAACTGTATCAAACATGATTATCAATAGTCGTGGAAAGCCACGAAAGAGGATGTTAAATTATTTAATATAGGAAATAAATGAAGCATATCATTAGAACAAAAACATATAGGAGAAGCAATAGCCAGTTAGGGAGGATTGAAAAAACATGAAATATTTGCTAGGAATATGAGTTTAACGTTAGAAATAACAAAGGAATAAACAGAACAGTGATCGATGATTCTAAAAGAATTTGCGAGAAGACTTAACTTAATAGAATAGGAAAATAACACAATAATTGGTTGAACAGCAGATATTACGAACCTGCGATGAAGCTGAATTTGATTTGATTTGAAATAGTTTAATCAGAAGTTTAAAAAATTAATATGGAATAAAACAGAGCAATAAGTGGCAATAATAGAGGCATTTTTCCATCAGCAAAATATCTTAACGCACGTTTACTTTTTGATTGACATAGAGATCCGAATGTCAAATCACTTTAAGACTACTGGTGCCAATTTTCGTCGTAAAGATTCTAATATATTATATAATAAAATAAAATAATATTATTAAAATTTATTATTGATCCGTTAATCTCGAAAATAATTAGGAAAAACCTCTGAAACCAAAGCGAAAATAATTTAATTTTGAATCATATCAATACATATCAATATAATCTCATAGCATTTTAATGAGGGAAAATTGGGTTTATTTTAATAAAGAAGTTTTAAAAATGCGTTTAAGAAATTTTACTGATAAGACTTCAGAAAAGATAAGTATTTAAATGATAAAAATAAGTATATAATAAAATGATTAACTGTCCATTTCTGGTTAGCCTCGTCCCTGTGGTTTGTAGAAGGATGCGATAATTTTGCCAGAGAAAAATTTGGAGTTAAAAGTCCAAGTTGGCACTCTCCAACACCATCTGGACTTCGATTTTAATGGGAGTTAAATACCACTAAGAGATTATCCTTACAACCGATAGCCCAATAAAAATTATCAAAATGTGTGATAAATAGCGTCTACTGAAAGAACAGTAAAAGCAAATTTTGAGGACAACTCTTGTGCTCTTACTAATCTTATCATTAAGCACACAATTTCGAAGAGCAACACCCTATTACTTCAGATGTTTATGAATTTCCTGATCTTTTGATGTATCACATTAAGAATCCGTTCGAATATCAGTGAAATTTCATTACTTCGCTACTATGCTACAGCATCTCTACATATAGTAAGTAAATCGTTAAAATATCGAATATTAATGGAATTCAATGCTCTATTTTGTTAACTGATTTGATTTTGATGATAGATGATCGAAGTTATCGGTAATAAACTTTACAAAATAACGGAACTGAAGAAGTTGGCTTTTATCAGGAACACTAAAGGCTAATGGAATAAATATATTATGTTGCATGGTTTTTGTTTTTCAGACATCATTAAAAAATTTTATATGAAACAGTGAGATGCCATAGCATAATAATTATGCAATAATATTTTGAATGAAAAAATCATTTAATGAAAAAAAAAAATTAAGAATCGTTAAGACAAAAAGCCATTTTCAAATGGAGTAACTATTGGTAAAAATAATTCATCTATTAATTTTTTTTAATTTATTCATTTTTGGAAAAGCATCTCGTTCCTTAATTCGACAATCATTTGTTGCAATCATCGGAGTTACACTCTTGACATGAAGGAATGCCTCGGCTTCGTTCACAAGTTTTCCGACCAGCTAGACATTTTGATAATGGATTTGCACAAGTACGTAATGTGAATGGTGCTGCAAGATTTTCCATAATTTTTTATTTAAAAAAACGTTTTTCAATGGTGCAAAGTTATAGATTGGTCAAAAAAAATCATAAGTAAAAATCTAATAACGTCCTATCAAATTTATTCTATAGAAAGTTGGACAGCAAAACTACGGGGTATTCTCGCATCAACCATTTTTTAAATCATTAAATTAAAAGTTGGACAGCAAAACTACGCAGAACAATAACGAAAACAAAATTAGGCAACAAAAACAGAGAATAGGGCAAGAGAATAAAAAATTGATAAATAGACATTCCGAATTTATACAAATACTGACTGAGATAGTGTGGTTGGTGATGATGGGCCCACACACCATGCTGTAACATATTTAAGCGTTTTTATTCTATAATGATCATTATTTCCTCTTACAATGACGATACAATGCCTCAAACAAAAAAGTTTAAGTTTTGTTGCCAAATACCGAATAAGGCAAAAAAAGGCCACTATCTGCAATCTGGATGGAAAAAAACCGTTTTTGTCATGCGATGATAAATACTTCAGTCAATATTTTTTAATTCAATACTTAATTAAGCGATGACGAGAAGAAATAGAAATATCATTAGACAAATTTTCAACTTGAATATTCAATTTAAAATCAAATAAGTTCGTTTGAATTATATATTTTATATCTCTTATTTATTTATATAAATTATAAAATTATTAAAATTATTAAAATATTAAAAATCTGTAAATTTTGGTAACAATTTTCGGGTTATTTAAGGTTTCAAATTATTTATGAAAAATCAGTATTTATGCCAATGATATTTTTCGTAACATTCAATCTAAAAAATCCACCATCTTTTAAATTTTAAAAATTTATGAATTAGGACATCGTAGAACGACTGTCAAAAAATTAGCTTAGCTTAAAAACTTGCATCGTCCACCAGCACATGTAAATTTTTGACAGACAAAATTCGTGGATCCACTTCCAGTAGTATCACACAATTTCGAAGAAAATTTATTATTTGCACCAGAAAGACATGTACGAGCGGTATCTGAAACCGTTATCTTAAATTCAAATACAATCACTTAGGTGTGTTTCAAGTAATGATCCTTTAAAGAATTTTAACTATCAAAAAACTTCAACATTATTTAGTATTTAAATACTATATATTACCATTTAAATAGGTTGAGCCTTTCTAATGAAACAGAGGGCTATTTCATGAATCAGTTTCTTCAAATTGCTTTTAATTAGCTAAAATTAATTAAAAAATAAGAATTACCTATTGTAGATATGGATGAAAGTATAAGGAACAAAATAATTAATATATCAGTTGCACTGATTAACAAGGTTTTCATAATTTGAATATGTCTGAAATAGTTTTTTTATCAAGTTTTTCAATCGAATTGTAAAATATTACGGGTTTTATTTATTGCACTGTCATTTCATCGTAAATTTTACTATACGTATTATCTAATAATTTAAAGTAAATTAAATAAAATATTCAAGGAAGATAAACCAAAGTAATGAAAATTAATTTAAAATATTTTTTCATTTCACTTCTATTCAAACAGTTTACATCAAGCGCTTTATTTGAAAGTGAGAAGGTAAAACATGTATTGGTTTCACATATTCCGATGATGATTGTATCACCTGGTTAAGTAATCAACCTAGATTATTGCCACATATGGAAAAAATGATCTAATGGCCCATTTAGGACTCACGAGATGACTCAAAATTCATTTTAAAAATATCAATTTTTTTCTTAAGTTAAAATGTTTTTTCTAAGTGTTTAGCCTTCAATCATCCCAACACGAAAATGACAAATAAATATTACAAATGAATAAAATAAAATAACATGGAACCATGTCTATTAGAGAAATTATAACCCATCTTATCAGATTTTATCACCACATAAAAGCAATCAATCAAAGTCAATAAAAGAAAATAAATAACTGAAGAAAATGTTTTATGTCAAACGATTTTTCGTTACTAATTTTGATATTTCCACGGATACCTCCCATGTTCTTTCTTTCATCCAAATTTTTTCCTGATCATTAGGCGTAGAAGATGGAAATTCTTTTGAATATTAATATAAGAAATGCTAAGGATAAAATTTAAATGAATAGAGGCGAATCTAAATATGGTTTTATCATCGGTTTAACGGAAAATTATTCAAGGGATAAGACGTATTATAACTAAAATATAATTTTCTTATCATTAATGCCTGGTGAAAATAATAAATCAATGAGTTAAATAAAGCATCCAAAAGCTGATGTGAATAATAAACAAATACTATAACGATGAATCGTTTTAATCAGAAAGAAAGAAACAATAATCTTTCTATAAACAATGAATTATGCTAAAATTCACAGAATTAAGAAAAAAAGCAAAAGTTTTCTCCATGAAATTTTTCTTATTAAAAAAAATATGCCAAAATAAATAAGGCAGCAAAATAAAATAAAAACATTCAAAAAAATTTTAAAAAAATTTAAAAAATGAACCGAATTAAAAAAATCTAATACTAATTTGTTTCTTCCCTCTTTTCTTCATTTATTTTTTCATCTAACTGAGTTTTTTAAATTCATTTTCATCACTTTTAACAAATCGAATTGCGACCCCTTCTGTGTTTCCTTACTTTTTTTTTTCCTTCAACCGGCATACCCAAATAAATAAAGCTTTTCCCAAAATTTTATCTCTTTTCTGAGGTCCCAAGCCATGTTAAGATGCACATGGACGGACCAACAGACCGAATTGAAAGAATCCTACCGGTACCTTATAGTACAACAGCAGAGCATTTCCATTTTCATAATGGAAATGTTCACAACAATGCTCAACCAGTCAGCGATCACTCTGCCAGTGTTTTTTTCAGAAGATACTGCCAATACAGACGAACAAGCAAAAAATGCCTTCTACTCTTTATTTAAATGACATGCATCACATGACATGTTTTGCCTTGATTACCTTGTGAAAACCCATTCGATGAAGCGGTAGCAATTTTAACCTTATTTTTTATTTTTTGATCCTTCAAAGTCTTGACAGGTACCATTATGAAAATCTGTGAAAGAAAATCCGTAAAGATTACATTACTTTTAGAGCAACTGTCAGTAAAGTTTGCGAACAACTTTCATTTAAAGTGTTGTCATAAATTCAAGTTTTTGTCTCCAGATGATGCCGACATTCGCATAAAATTATATCAAAAGATCGAAAATGACCTAATTTTATTATCCATCAGTTAGTTCAAGAATATAATTCACACGACAGTTTAGCCTGTGATGACAGATTAATCGAACAAAACCAAAATGGTTCATGGAACAAATAAAAATGGAAATTCGAAATCAGCGTCATACTAGTACACAAAATATCAAAATCATAATCATGCGCCAAGCCGAAACAATAGGCAAGACATCTGAAAACTCAAGTTGGTTATACGAGTAACGCGTGATGCCCGAAAATGTCACAATCGCAACCATACATGCATAAATTTGGGCATACGTATCGTTTAAAGCGAAAACGCTAGGAATTCAATGGAATCAAATCAGATTAATAATTTACTTACTTCTAGAAAGAAATAAAACCAATTTAATTTGATAAAATGGAAAACTAGTAACATTCTCAACATCTCGACATTCGATTAGATATTACACTCCAGAAAACCTCGGAAAGCCATCTGATGCTCAAAGCGTAACATTGGAAATGTTAATGTATCCACTTAAAATTGACGGTGGATTTGACTGGTATTCCTGTCTCTTCGAAAAAGAAATGTACGGCACTTTATATAAGCGAATAAATCTACTGGGCTTGACAGAAATTATCATTCTCGAGATTGATAATTTTATCAAATTCACGCCAAATTACAGAGGGCTCAAATAGCATGTGCCACCGCATTCTCGAATATAATAATTTCCAAACGTTTTGATTTATCATTGATTGAATGCTGCCAAAGCTGCAATTCCACCTCGATCAGAGGCTAACCTTGTTATTAAATCGTGTAGAACCATGTACAACACTGCCTTATACTGAAACCCAGTAAGGCGAAATGAATCGCAACAAAAAGGAACCATTTCTTTGATTCAAATACTCTAAATCAACTAAATCAACTATACAGAAAAACATGTGGGTCGAGCTCGGTGATTCTTCCTTCCTATATATATTTTCCTAAAAGTTTCTTCGGAAATCCGCTCCACTATATTGTTTGTACAGATTTTTAATCTTAAAACATTACCAAATCATATAACACTGGTGTTGCATAAGCGTGTTCTTGAATGGCAATCCATCTTTGGGAGATGGATGAGGCATTCGATAGGACCACGCAAGAACGACGGTAGCGTTGACGAAAAACATCCCTACCCAACGCTTCCCAGGTCTCCAACCCAATTCCCATACTCATCTGTTTCCTACTTTCATTTTTCTTTTCCCCAAAACATACCTAAAATGGCCGGACTGGTCTCCTAGGAGTTTATATTCGTTTTGAGATGGACGGTGGGAAGATTTTTGTTTGTCTATTCCATTAAAATAGAAGGCATTTTTATTGTGCCTCTCATTTGTGAGGTACTCTCCTATTATTCTCTGATATTTCCAATGCCTCTTCCAATTCTTATCTCACTTGTTTCTTTAATATTCTCGATGTGAATGAGGCGTATAGCAGGCGCGATATGATCTGCTCATATTTGCAATTGCCTATCTTCGCTTTTCAGTGACGACTGTTTTTTTGTCTGTATTTAGAAACAGCAAAATTCTTTTAAAAGTATAATGATCATCAAAAATTGAAGATTTGAGTGGGATAAGAAAGAAGATACAATGGTTATGGCGAAAATTTGAAGAAAAGGCTCCATTAACTAAATTTTATGCTTTCACAAGAATTCGGAGTAGGTTTAAGTTAAAGAAAATTTTATCTTTTCAAAACATACAATTTTGACATCGACGTTAATGGATTTCTAGTTATAAGTAATATAGGTAATTAATTGTATCATTAATTATTATTTTTATTTCCTTGCGTTACATTGTAACTTAATCAAGATTTTATATTTCTTTGGCAATTTTCGATATAATAAGTTGCTAATAAGTCAAGTTCTAATGCGCCTAAGTATATGATAAGCTGCCAATAGATTATGAATTATTCATAAATTAAATTATATGTTATGAATGTGCAATATATCAAAATTATCACTTTATCGCTGAGTCCACGACAAATTGTTTTCAAAATAATACCCGCTCGTCAAGAAATATGTCCAAATAGTGAAGATTCCAATACAATTTTTTATTTACTCAGAATCTTATATTCTATTACACCAGAAATGTGCAATATTACTATCGCGCATCACTGTTTCTTATAAACCAGCACCGCTTTATTAAAACTTAATGCTGAAAGAAAAGTACAAGACCAAAATAAAACTTCGATATCCTAGCACTAAAACGAGTCAAACAACTTGTTTGTAAGCACCATTATAAGAAAGAGTGAAAGCAAAAAATACACATTAAAATGCTTAAAACTTACCTATATTTAAATAAATTCAAGTTAATTTATAAATAACGCCTATTGTTACGATTCTGTTTATTTCTGCAGTAAATTAATTATTTAATATTTTTGACGTTCAGCTTACAATAATTATTCTAACTTAGACGCACTTAATACAAAATTTAGGAATTTTGACAATTTTAATTTCATTTAAAAAATGGATTTCGATTGATTCAATGCTCTCCAAAGAATTTAACAGTTTAAATTAAGTATTCATTGACAAGAAAATAGCAATAGTAGTGAATTATTTATAAGTAAAAATTAATAATAATAGAAAATAATAATAAATAATTTTGTAGATCATTCAATTTATAATTTAAACTTCCACTAAATATATACAGAAATAAATGATTTCCTATATTGTTGACCCTACTTGGAAAAATGTCCTAAACTGAGTTGCACGCTGAATTAGAAGAATAGGTGGAGATAAATGATTGTTCATTGGCCCAAACCATTGGCACAGCTGATTTAATTCCACTATTTGAAGATTTCTAACAAAAAATTTCTTAATATGAAGATTCTGTTTACGAAAATAGCATTCTTTTCTCGGCTGCTTGTTTAATATTTGTTCTTTTTTCAAATACTTTCGAAAAAAATTCCATTTGACAACACTGCACTGAACCTCTTTATTACGCAAGGTAGATATACGTAAATAATTATCTTCGAGTCGAATTTTGAGTAATTAAAGGGTCTAAAAGAACTCTTATTTCTAGGCCGACGATCTTTCTTGATCTTCCTTGCAATTAATATTAATTCCAGCTGGTGCGACAATTTTCTCAACAAGAATCCTATCAGTAATGGTAGTTTTATCTTCTACAGGTTTTCCTGAAATATTTATACCAGCTAAACTTCGATTTACTTTTTTTTCAAAATAATTGTCCATGGCTTCGAACAATTATTCTATAGAGGTCATCGCAGAGATAATAGCAGGAGTTATTCGCTATAGTCGATCTATGCAAATTATTTATTTTATTTATAATTATTTATTTTGCTCTTCAATTCCTCATTGGCTATGGTGAGTGAGTGATTCGATAGACCTTACTATATGTGAGAAATTCTTTTTCTAACAGCTCTCACCATTACTGATTAGGCTAGCTCCGGCTACAAGAGTAAGACGTCTACAAGCTACCCAGTCCGATGCCATCGCTAGTAGTAATAGAACCAATTTCTTTTTCTACCATTCAAGCCCATATATCGCTGGTCTCCCTATACGTTCAAAATCTTTCCTGACTGCACTAGTCCAGGTCTTGATTAGCTCTCCTCGCTTTTGACCATTACAGGGTTCGACAAGTAGTGAAATATGTGCCAATTCCTGCGGTGAACGACGGAGATTGTGCCCTAACCAGCGAAGGTGATACTCTGTGATAACATAACATTATTAATACAAATGGTAGTTGAGCGAAGATGGATAAAATGTACGATTTTATCCGTACGATGTATTTGTAAAATGTATCTTGGACATGAGTAGTCAAAGGCTGATAGCTTCTTCATATTTTTCACTCTCATTCACCATGTTTCGCAGCCATATAGCAAGAACAAGTGAATTGCAGCTGTACTGACGCGGATTTTCGCCTTTATGGTGATTTCGCGACAGTACCATAAAGGTTTCATCAACCAGAAAAAAAGAAAAACATTTTTAGCTGTCGTTGTCCGGGTTACAATTTCAACCTTTGTCTGGCCATTTGGGATTAGAGTTAGGGATTAGATCCAAGGTATTAAACTCCAGTACTTCCTCAACCGGTAATGAATTAATAAAAATAAGTATTTTATCAGCATCTTGTATATAAGGCGAAAATGTTTTATTGACATTGATTTTGACTCCAATTTTTGCTGCAGTTGTTGACACATTGTTTAGTACTATTTCCTCATAACTGTTAGTAAAAGGACTACATCATCAGCTTATGCTAGGTCTGGGCTACTATGTTCTGGGCTAATTCGCACACCTCTTGAGTGCCAACAAGCATTCCCATTATCCGGTCTATCGCATAGTTGAATATTGTGGGGAAAAGGACAGAGTCCTGACGGATACCAGTTCTTATTGCGAAGAAGTCTATCAGTTCCCCATATATACAGGGTATGTTGATAAAACGCCTTTAAGAGTATGTTGATAAAACGCCTTTAAGAGCCGTACGCCTTAATGATCTTCCCTGGGACATCGTCATATTCTATCACTTTCCAGAGTGCTGCTCTATCAATCGAATCGAAGGCAGCTGCAAAGTCGATAAAGCAAGCGACTTGCTGTTGCTGTTATTTGAAGCGATGTTCCAGCACTCTTCTTAGCGTGAATATCTGGTCAGTACAACCGCATCCCGATCTGAATCCAGCTTGGTTAGGACGCATTCTGCTGTCTCGTGTTATCATGAGCCTATTTAGCAGAAGGGAAACAAATTTTTCCGGAAATGTCCACTAGACTAATTCAGAGCCGATCGAGCCTTTTCCGACATGACAATCGTTACGCCATTTCGCCCCGAGTTATGCGAATCATCACTATGATATAGCCAATCTTTGCTCGGAACCAGGTTTAATAATTACTCGGGAGTCGACATGAGGAAGACGGACCTCTGACAAACAAGCCACATCCACGCTGTATTTGGAGAGAGTGTGGATAGTGATCGCTTGTCTTGCGAAACCCATAAGCGTTCTGACGTTCCAAGCAACTATAGCTAGCACCTCACCACGCTTAAAAAGTGTACAGAAAATTTAGCAATATGAAATTTTGGGTGGAAGCACAGCAATTTTCACTTCCAATATCTAATTTTACAAAATTCCTTCGGGAATCCGTTCCACTGTGTTTTTCTGTATAGATTTAATAAATTTCTTACCACGTGAGACTTTTATTTCTCAACAATATTATAAATTCTAAGGCCAGCGTTCTCTTCTTAATTATCTCGTTGCGAACCCTCAAACTTGGGTAATTAAAATGTTTATTAGTAACGACGCAAATATGTACAAAGAAGGCAAAACGAAATTGTCCTATCACAAAAAAAATAATATAGTAAGTAAAACCAAACACAAAAATATTCACCCGTCGCTCCTCACTCCTAGTCCCAACAGAAGCATGCCAAAAATGATCTTTTGAGGGCTTATATTTAATTTGAGATGGGCGGGAAGATTTATGGCTTTTAATCCTCTCAAAATAGAAGCTATATTATACCTTTCACTTGTGAGGTACTCTACTATTATTCCGTGATATTTTTTAACATCTCTAATTTTTTTCTCCCTTATTTTATTAATGCTTTTGCTGAGTAGAGCAGGTGTGTTGCGGATGACCTGCTCATACTTGCAGCTTTTGTCACCAATCTGCGACACAAAGTGTTAACGGATAGGTTCTCGCTTCCCTTGACGGATTTTGAGCACTTATGTTCGCGAGTAAATTCTATGTTTGATATTTTATTATTATTATTATTACTATTATTATTAACGTTATCACGCCTGGATTGTATATTTATCGCATGTACCACCGGGTCAAAAGTAGTATGTGCGTCAGGAAACGCGGATTTCATGTCAAAGAAATCTGACCCTTTCACAGTAGAATCACTTAGGGATAAAAATACAGGTGGGTCCCCAGCAGCCACCCGGATTTTTGACATTATGACAGGTTTACTCCTGTCAAAGATAGAGAAATAGAAATAATTAAATTAGATTTAGAAGGAAAAATTCAAAGATAAAAAAGTTTTAAGAAAGAAGAGAAGAAAAAAATCGATGATAACAAACAGTAAGTAGTAAATTATAGTGATTAGAACAGTTTTATTAAATATATTGATTTTTCTATTGAATGGTGAGTAGAGCACTTTTATAGCACAACTGCTCATGAAAAGCAACGATCAAAGAAGCGAAATTAACTCTTGGTGTTTATATCATATTTTCTAGTAACAGAGGCCGTGATTTCAATTTCTCTATAATATTAAGAGAATTTATATTTCCAGATGAAACATCACTGCTTACCTTTTTCGGAGCCATTCTAAATCTCCTATTCAGGTGTGAATACGATATGAAAAATAAAATATTCCTTTTTAGAGCAGAAATATGTAAGATAATGTAGCTTTGTACTAATTGACTGATATATTGTTATTCATATAAATTTTTAAAAAACTTCACAGCAAAAATATAAAATATAACTAAATAAAGAGAACAAAATCTGAGAGACTGCGCACAACTTTGATGAAATTATGTTTTATCGCCTAATCAGCCGTCGCCTCCATTTTCGAGACCATATTGCTCCAGAGACTCCTGATATTGAGCTTTTTCGGACAGTTGGAGAGTTGCTTCCGATACCCAACTAGCGCACTTTCCACTAGTATGCCTTAATGTGGAAGTGGCTGATTTTCGAAGACATTCCTTTAATTTGAACTAACATTCATTTGCTGTTCCAGAAAAGTCTTTAATATATATACCTTAGAGCTGCTTCAATGATTCGGTTTTAAACGCAGTTACTTTATGTTTAGCAAAGCGAAGAAGACATTCTCCATTGGTACATCGCACCCCGATGCCGTGTTTGTCAATCACCCCGTCCATCGTTGCAGCATCGTGAGCATTCCAGTCTCCTTCCCCCCCCCCCCCCCATTACGATCATTTTTCAGTAGAGATGTTGTTAGCAAATGAAATTCCACAAAGAACTTATTTTATCGCAATTATCGCGACATCCACACGATATTTAGAAAGGGTGTGGAGTTATCGTTTGGTTCGCAACGCCTATAAGCGTTCAACATTCCAAGCAGCTATGGTCAACACTTCACTGAATACGCAGAGTGCCGATGGACAATTTCTCTTTACAGTTAAAAACTAATCGCAACCATGAGATATTTCGAGAAAATATACGAGAAAGAATATTATACAAGAATAACAATAATTATCAACTGATGTAGGACAGAGCAAACAGTTGACATGACCGCTCATATTCAATCAGTTATTCCTTTACAGTTCATCAATAATTTCACGGTTACCAATCGAGCAAAACTCTCTTATTTATCAAATATCTCTATTCGCAACAAATTTCACGGCTTTCACTGCATCATGTATAAAAGGGTTATGAACTAAACTGTTTGCTCGACATCATTAGTCTTCTACTAAAAGGTTACCTTCCAGAATTCCCTGGAATGTACTGTGAGGTTCCAAAAGGCTAGAGAAGATATTAGTTTCGATTCTTTCTTTCGATTGCATCTTTCGATTCTTCTAATAATATTAATTCTAATCATCGGCCAAACACGATACGCCATGCAATAAAAGAAAACGCGACAACTATGGAACCTATCTAAATCGAGATAAATTCCAGACCAATGTATGAAGTAAAAATCCACCCATCGCCACGCAAAACCAAAAACCAAAGAAAATTATGAAGATAATTATTACTTCAATTACCCGAAAAAGAATATGCAGATTTCCTCGAGAGCATGAAAATTATAAAAATTAGGAAAAAAAAACAAAAGAAACGACATTTGCTATATATGTGATATCTTCTCGTTATTTTCTGGAATGATTTCTAACCTTCTCGAATTTTAATTTGAAATTTAAAATACATAAATGTATTTAAATGCATTTTACTTACTAATACATCCATAAATTTTGAAATTATGAAGGAAAAAAAAAATAATTCTCATGAAACGACATTGCTTAAGATATTCAAACCACAAGATAATTGATTGTCGAGCTAAAATAAGGTGCTATTAGGTGCTCATCGTTTTTACAACTCTGCTTTACATGGAGCTAAACGAACTAGAAAAAGGACATCAGTAAAATTCAATAACGTATTCAATATCAAAAGTCTGAAAAAAAATATGAATCGAAGGAACTGGCAATATACTTTTCTAATAAAATTGAAGGAATAATTCAATATGATAAGATTTTCTTACTTTGTTGTGAAATCCAGGTATTCAACACATCACCAAAAATCAACAAAAACAAATAATAAAAATCTTTTTGGTGAGCGAGCCAACTGTCATTTATTCGCGAATCTCTAACCATTAACCATTACTCCCGGCTAAGAGCAAAGAAAACTCAGCGACCTAAAATAACAGAAAAGTCTTATTCTATATGCAGCTTATCGTCAAACGAAGAATATACGCCAGCTGGAAATAATCTTAAAAAGAAAATCAGCACTCTTCAAGCCTCAAATCAAATCAATATCACAGAATTCTCGAGCTAATTTTATGGCATAATTTATATTATTAATACTGAATGCACCATTAGAAATAACATACCAACCTGTTTCAACAAAAGCTTAGTAGTCATTAAGAAATTACAAATGATTTCGTTCAAAATAAATGACATGACATCGATGACTTAATGGCAAGATAATTGAGAGAACTAGGAACTAAGAGTGGTTCGGATTTGAATCCAGTCGAAGCACCACACTTCGTCGAGTAGCAATGTCGTCGAACAGCAAAAGCAAAAGGAAATAGAATGGCTTAGTGGACTAATATCATTTGGATGCTGAAGTTCTATAACCCTATCCTTCAAAAATCCGCTTGATATTCATGAGGAGTTCAGCCGATTCATGCCAATTTAACAAAGCCAATCTAATGGGAAATGAAGTGGATCTGTAAATCTAAAAATTTTACTAAACTGACCTTTAACTTACAATTTTCGTAAAAATCCTGTAAATACTAAAATTTAATTAAGCAGGCTAGATCTTTTGCTTCAATTTTTTTTCAAATCATCTATCTCAATTTCATCATCTCTTATTATTTCCCCATAAATCACCCGCTACCAATAATACTGTATCTTTATACGAATTGCTTGTAAAACAAAATTCTTTTATAACTCATTTAAATCTATCGAAATCAAGAAATTTCCTATTTCTTCTGCAGTAACCCTTCCAAGTATAAAAATAAACTATTGTTTTCTCAAAATGATCAACAAAAATTTCAATTCATTTTTCCTTTTCGCGTTAATCGGTCATTGTAAGGGATATGTCTGATTGAGTTGATAAGCTCAATATAAAATCACTTTAAATTCTTAATTTTAAATAAATTTTATAACACTTTGCTTGTGCAACTAAAAAGTACCACGAAATAATGCCTTACATATCAAAAAAAAACTTTTGGCATAAGCATTATATTTTCAAAAAAACCAGTGTAGGAATACTGAATAAATGTTATTTTCTATTACAAATCCAAGCTAAATACTTGTATTTTCTTTGGAAAATGTCGTATGTTCATAAATGGGAACTGTCGAAAAATGAAAAAATATGAACAATTTTTGTGTGAAAAGGACCCTAATGTAAACATATGATACAGAAAAGTTTTCTAAAAAGTGATGCATGTACAGACCATTGATAAGATTATCCATGAATTATTCTAGTAACGACTTCAGTTACCAGGATGATTCAAAAAAGGAATGCCAAGGAGATTACGCATTTCCTGACCATATTCACGCACAGAATCTTCTGTTTCTTTCTAAAATATTAATTGATCATCTTGAACAATATAATTTAATCTTGAACAATAATTTAAATGCAAAACTAGAAAAACAGTGGTACTCCCAAAACATAAACAATTTCAGCTGAAGATATTAAAAACTACACCTCGTTTCGATATTTCTCGTATATTTTTGCAAACTTGGTAAGGAATTCCTTTTTCGACACTCGATTTAGATAATCCTTTTCGATCTAAATGTTTCGAATACAAATAAATTTAATCATACACCTATTTTTATGAAACAATTAAAAAATGGAAATTTCGATGATGTATGATAGCGATAAGGAATTACTTAAAGCTGCTTACAGATTTACTAGTGATTTGATGTATTATTTCAATTACATGTTTTTCAGCAGCAGATCCTTCAAATTTCACTTCAATAGCGTCCTTTCTATCCGCAAGCTTCTCCCAAGGTTCAACTTTCTGAACAGTTACTAAGATTATTGTGAAATTAATTAAACCTTGACTATAATAACTAAAAAAAAATTACGCAAGGGAATATTCAATTCCATCGAAAATAAAATCAAAAGAGAAATATAACAAACCAATGATTCGTGAAAAAGGGCTGTGATAAGATACTCTGCATAGCTACGATTTTGTTTTCTTGTGAAACACCTAAAAAAATTACCAATATAGTTAATCCTTATGTCACTCCAACTCATAAGGTGATTCATTTCATTAATTCATAAAAATTTTGATGTGGGAGTTTACTGTGGTACAAACCTATCTGTAACAATAGTTATCGAATCCGTTTGTCCATCATATCGATTTCCAATAAGGCGAATGAATTTTTCACGTGCTCTTTCATTGGTGATTAATTTATTTAGTTTAAACATTACTGTAATGATTCTACAGCGATTGTCACGGATCGAATTTCCTTGATGAATGAAATCACTGTAGGATATGATCAAAGGAAGATATTCATCAACAAGTGAGCTTGACATTTCTTGAGGCCACTGTGTGCAGAATTCTGAAAAAAAATCGGTTTGTATGTTACAAAAAAAATTTCCGTCACTGCAAAGGGATTAAAAGATTGATTCGCCTTGGTAATAATGCCAATTCCTAGCAAAATCTGACAACATTTGTAACCTCACTTTTTCCAAAACAAATGTATATTACCAACTTTTTCAATTGAGTTCAGGCAACACTCGGCAAAACTGAGTAAGTTCAATTTGTTTAAGCCAAGGATAGGCTTTTGAAGAATTAAAATTTGCACCAATATTGCAGAAGGGCAATTAAAAGTTTAAAATACAAACTTTTTATTGCTTTGCAATGGCGTTCGATGGCAGCTGGTGTGAGATGTAAAAAATTGGGAATCTTCAGAAGTTCCAAATTTCCAACATGAAACAGTGATAAATAAATAACAATTCAATACTATGAACTAATTTCACTTGTCTCTCAGTTTTCTCTTATGCAAAAAAACATTATTTAATAAAACTTTGTCAAACGAGGAAAACTAAAAATATGATCAATCCTGTCCACCGCCCATCAAAATTATTGAAGCAGTAAAATTACTTTAAAAGGTTGCTTAAAGCTATACTAACCTAAACAAACCTGAGAATATCAATGAATCTAATCAATCTTAGATGCTCTGACTCTCATAAATTTGTTTACGAAGATTATATTCTCCTTTATTTTTATTAACTTGTGATTATTTTTGATTTTGTCAATTCAAAAAAATAATCACGGTTTTGAAAGGTATCCTTTTTTCAGGTTTTCTTCTATATCCCATTCTTACAGGAAGCGGGACGACAGAAGAACGAAATGAGGCAGCCACAGGCCATATACTTGGCCAGTCTTGATCAGTAATCATTTCTTTTGAACGAGGATTTCGTACCTAAAACCATTTTTTGGAATGTTAATAAATGGATTTAATAATTTTTAGAAAGTTTGCCCTCATAAAATGTAATTAATGAATAAATGATTTCGAAAGCGACTTACGGCCAATATCTCTTCAAAATCAGGACGTATTCTTTCTTGTGGAGCTAATCTCCCGATCAATTTCTCCAGTGCTTTTCGAGCTCGAGTTTTTTCTTTAGGCACCAAAAAAATTTCACGGAATGATTCACTCTAAAACCGTAAAAAAAAAGTTAATGTCAACGAAATGAAAATAAAATAGATAATGTTAATTGTACTTTAATATTAATAAATTAAAGAATGCAATTTGAGAGCAAAAAATTTCAAACAATAAGATAGAAAAAAATGAAATTCCATCAAACAAAATTAAATTTGCATTCAAAAAAAACCCAAATATAAACAATCAAGTAATTATTCAAATTTCGCATAAAGAATTGAAGGGAAAAAAAAGAAAATTAAGCTTATTTTTCATTAATATCTTCAAAATGTAAGTGGTAGCCTAATTTCGCATTATGCGATATTGGCATGTGCTGTCTTTTTTAAAAGTTTAATTATTCGTTTACCAGTAACTGCGACGGTTAGTGTAGGATATGTTAATAAAAAATAAAATTAATAAAATTTGGTTTATTAATTTAATAATGAAATAATTCGATGATGGAAAATGTAAAGAGAACAAGCATTAAAAGCATTAAAAGCATTAAGAGAAATGGAAAGCGGATAAAATAATTTAGCAGATGAATAAAGTATCACTACGTGAAAGATGATATATCATGGGCAAATTACTTTCTATTCAAAATGCATCGTTTTATACATAAATTCGAAAGAATTCAATTTTCCTAATCTTTTAATTAACGATAACATAACTAGATGGCTCGAATATCTCAGATTATGGCATAAGTATGAATGAAAATCTTTATTTCGACCTTCACTGCAGAACCATAGTAAATAAGTTCTCAAAAATACTAAATTTCTTTTTCGATCATTTAAAACAAAAATCAAAACTTTTTTGTCAAAACATACAAATGCTTATCCAAAGTGTTCAGTCTCTTCTTGAATATAATGCAACGTGTTATTCTCCAAGATACCATAAATCAAGAAAATTAATTGAAGGAATCCAGAAATATTTTACGCATGGCCTCTTTCTTAAAGCAAGCTTAATTATAAAACACAACTTCAACTATATAACTCACTCTCAATTCGTCGAACCAAGCAAGATTTAATTTGTTGTAAAATTCTATACGTCAATAGGTTAAATTTTGAACAAAGATTAAATGGGCTAAATTTAACCTAAATGAAAAATAAGGATGCAACTTTCAAATTGCATCATTAATTACTGGAACAAACTACCGAATGATGTATTTTGTATCATCTTTGACTATTCTTAAAAAAAGATTTAATAAATCATTTATGATGTTATTCAAGAACTATTATGCGATAAGTTTTCAAACTGTGATCTTTTACGGCCCGATTATGTATCATGTATAGATTTAGTTCGAATTACGAATAATTATTTTGCAACTCCTCTTTATTTTCTTTATTAAATTGTTTGTTTAAGTCTTATTTCTTTTTGTACTTTTATTTTATTTTTATTTTACTTGTTGTCATTAATGCAGGCACAATGACGCTTGTCGCCCTGCTCGCTTGATTTCAATAAACTTCAAAACAGTAGGAGAGATTATAGTAATTAATCTTTGCTTTTATATTTTACTGACATAAATAATGAAAACGCTGTGAAATTTGTAATTCAGTCCTTTCCCCATTTCTTCTTCTACTTCTTGTTTTAACAGCACCCAGAATCTCATGTTTGGCGGGATCACCTACTCTGCGACTTCGACAAAGAGCCTCAAGGAGATATAAATAAAAGCAAGACTCCAGTACCACCACAATTTCATTTCAATGATAGATTCATTCTTATCCAACCGAAAGAAATCGAACGTGTAATGACTTGGTTTTAATCGAGATTCAGGAGAAAAATTTGGCAAAAATTTGATGAAGTAGAAAGACGAATCACAAAAATAATAATTTTATGGTATCTCTGATTTCTTAATCTTAATCGAAGGAATCTTATTAATCGAGAATATGTTGGGGTGAAAGGATTCAGTGAACGATAAGAAAAAATCTGTCTTTAAAGAAATCCAGGCAGTGCTACAACTCACTTTTCTATTGCTAAGAGACTCCCCAGCAAAAATTTCTAACCGAATTAACAGTGAGTTGAATAAACCAAACCAGAAATTAACAGTGAGTTGAATAAACCAAACCAGAAATAATGAATCACTTCCTTATTTAATCTCCTTAAAATCGAATACAAGTCTTATCAAATTTATTAAAGGAAAAAACCTCATTATTGATGTGGGTTTCGACACTGCTTTCGAAAACAGAAATTTGTTTATCATTATTTCCATTTTGCGCTGCTCGTTTCACTCGCTCAGCGAGTGTCGTCGATTTATAACGCTTACTTCCCAACGAAGCACAGAATCGTTCTACTTGCAAGAACTTGAACATCGAAATTCGATTTAAAACAACGATTATTTTATCTGCTAGAAATGTCATCTGAAAATGAAAATCAAACGATAGGATTCCATTATCAATCAAAAATTTAATAACTCAATGGGATGAAATTTTGCCAAAAACCTTATTTTTGGCAAGCGAATTTATTCGAATTGTTATGCGCTACAATGAATGTGATTACATGCAACAACAAAAGCGCATTCTGCGCTCGCAAATCAGAGAATGAAAAATCGCGAATCCGATCCGATTTTCCTTAATTAATACGAACGATAAATTGCGATTATCTAATTAAAATTAACTATCTAATTAACTAATTAACCGCAAAAATGAAGAAAGGCCGAAAATATTTCGAAGAACAAAAATAACCTTAAAAATCCCAGAAAAAGTGACAAATGAAATCGAAAATTAATAGAAAATTTTTTAAAAATTTGTTCATATCAAATTAGATTCGCTAGCAATTTCTAATAAAGCTGCATTTTAGAGACAAAAATTTGGCACCAATCCAATATTTTGAATTGTTCGAGTAAGTTGGTAAATTAGGATGGAATTTGTCATGGAGGTGGAGAAAGTAACAAATGTGGTTTTAAAGGGGTTGCGAAAGAAATATTTGGGAGGTTATTTGAGGAGGGTAATTCTACTTAAGAGCAAAGGGAGAATTTCTGTTATCTGAGTTTCTGTTTCCGTAGAGGATCACTATGGAGAACCTGTTTCGGCTGGCACCGTATTCTATCAAGTTTGCTATAAATTTGCGAATGAGAAAGAGGAAACCAAACGGTAATGATGAGAGTTCCAGCGTTTAAAAGACGATTATTTTAGAATCTTTAAGTGGATGGAAGTGGGTGTTTATGCGCGACGATGCTTTGAGATTTAAAAAAGGCTGTGTGAAATGTTAGAACTCTCATATTCGGAGCTAACCTCATTCACTCTGTCGAAATAGAGATCCTCTCACCATGGAGTTAAAAGTAGTGGTTTCAGTCATTGTCGACGATGGCGCCGGACCGAACAGCTTGGAGACCTCTTACTCTTGTAGCTACTTGTAGCTAACGGAGCCAGCCTAAGCAGTAAGCCGTTAGAATAAGAAGACTATCAAAATACAGTCAATATCGTTTGTCTGTTCGAAGTCGATCTATCTCAGTTTTCTAAAAATTGAAGATGTTTAGTATCGACGAATTTACAGTTGTTAAATGTGGCATATTTGGTTATTTGGGTGGTTTCGCATCACATCGCTGTCTCGCTTGTGCTTGAAGAGTTAGGAAAGTATTCTGAATACAGATTCTAATCTTCGAGCTTTTGTTTTTGAGACATTTTTTGATTAAGTATAAAAATGACTCCGTCTTAGCGAGAATCTTTATACCAAATATATTGGTGCTTCACTTCTTTCTTAGAAGCACCTCTTGTTATATGCCTAGGATTTCTTTCATTGAGGAATAACAGATTAAGGAATCTCTTGTTATATTATTTTTAATGTTTCGATTTTGTGAATTACTGTCGTCCTTTCTTGATGTTGGTCATCTATTCATAAAATTACTATGTTGCATGATCATTGATATTGATCAGTATGGTTTATGAATAAATAGGGTGGAATTCTGCACCCCATCAATACTGCTGAGAATTTTAACCCTAATGTCGAGCTTTATGTGCTAATGCTAAAAAATGCTAGTTTTGAAATCACGAGATTCTTCTTCTTCTAACAGCTCTCACCATTACTGGTTAGGCTGGCTGCAACGGCTACGAGGGTAAGGGTAAGACTTCCAAGCGGCACAGTCTGATGATATCGTCGACAGTAATGGAAGCCATTCCTTTTTCCATCATCTAAGTCCATGTATTGCTGGTCTACCTATATCTTTTCTTGTTCAAAATCTTTTCTCACCGTATCAATCCAGGTCTTGATTGATCCACCTCGTTTTTGACGCCAACCATCACACGGTTTAGCAAATAACGAAATATGCGTCAACTCCTGTGGGCGATGGCGAATCTGCCCTAACGAGCGAAGGCAGCGCTCTGTGATAACATTATTAATGCAAGTGGTACTTGGACGAAGATGGATGCGATGATGTGATATCTTATCCGCTCGATGGATCCGTAATATGTACCTTAGACAAGAGTGTTCAAAGGCAGATAACTTCTTAATATCCTCCACTCTCATTGGCCATGTCTCAGGACCATATAACAAGATCGAACGGATCACGGCAATATAGATGCGGGCTTTCGTTTTTATGGTGATTTCACGACGACTCCATAAAGGTTTCGTCAACCAGAAGAACCCATTTCTAGCTGCTGTCATCCGAGTTGTAATATCATCTTTTGCCTGCCCATTTGGTATTAGAGTGGACCCAAAGTATTTAAAATGGGGCACTTCCTCAACCGGCAATGAATTCACAAAAAGAGGCATTTTATCAGCTTCTTGCACAAACGAAAAGACGAAAAGACTTTCGTTTTATTTATCCTGAGTCCGATTCTTGCTGCAGTTTTGATACGTTATTTAGTATTACTTGCATTTCGTTATAATTGTCAGCAAAAAGGACTACATTATCAGCGTATTCAAAATCTGTGATACGATGCTTTGGACTAATTCGGACACCTCTTGAGTGCCGACAAGCAGGTGTCCATTATCCAGTCTATCGCATAGTTGAATATTGTGGGGGAAAGGACGCAGCCCTGACGGACACCTGTTCTTATTTCGAAGAAATCTGTCAGCTCCCCATATACAGACCTGCGCCGAAGTGCGCTCATAAAATGCCTTAATTAATCTAATGATTTTCTCTGGAACACCGTCACATTCCATCATCCTCTAAAGCGCCGCTCTATCAACTGAATCAAAGTCAGCCGCAAAGTCGATGAAACACGTGATAGTGGGTTGCAAATATCTGAAACGATATTCCAACATCCTTCTTAACGTGAATATCTGGTCAACACAACCGCGCCCTGGTCTGAAACCAGCTTGATTAGGGCGCATCCTGTTGTCCCGTACTTTCATAAGTCTGTTGAGTAGCAGGGAAGCAAAAATTTTTGCTGAGACGTCTAGTAGGCTGATTCTTCGATAATTATCGCAGTATGTCCTATCACCTTTCTTGAGAATTGGAAGCAGAATTTCTTTGTTCCAATCATCTGGTAATATTTCTTTTTTCCATACTAAAGAATACTTTTGTTGAAGGTGTATTATGAAGGACGATGGACATTTGAAAAGCTCAGTCCGAAGACCATCTTCTCCTGGAGTTTTATTGGCCTTAAGCTTATGGGTAACTGAAATTATTTCTTCTTCTTTTGGAGGCTCACAATTGCAAGCGTATGCTTCGACATATCAGCTATATCAGAGGCAACAGATGGCACTTTATGGTTAAGCTTGGCCTCAAAGAATTCTTTCATCTTATGAGGCGGTCCTTAATACTCTTGACTGTTGTCCCTTACCATTTCAAACGATCGTTCCCCGAATGCTTTATGAAGAAAGTGGATTGGTTTCCCATTAACGTCTAATCGAGCCGCCGTTTGCATCCTCGAGACCATATCATTCCAACAGATTTATGTCCCGCCGTGCTGCTTTCGTTGCAAATCTGCGGAGCATCCAGTAGTCAGAATCACCTGATATTCGAGCTTTGGCAGCTTTTTCAGACAGTTGGACAGTTGCTTCCGATACCCAACTAGCGCACTCCCTACTAGTATGCTCTAAGCGTGAAAGTGGCTGACTTTCGGATACATTCCTTTAGTTTGGACCAGTATTCATTTGCCGTTCCAGAAAAGTCACTGATATTTATACTTATTGATATAAAAGTCATTGATATACCACTGAGATGCTTCAATAATTCGGTTTGAAATACGATCACTGCCCCTGAATTTGCGATAGTTAAAGGATCTTGATATTTTCTGCGAGTTGTCAATTTATGAGGATCTTGGCTCGAACCATGACATGGTTAGATCCATGAAGATTGCCCGTTTCGATAGGAATGACTATCTAGTACGGAACTCTTCCAACGGCGACTGACTAAGATGTAATCAATCTGGTTGGAGTGTTGGTTATCCGGAAAGTTCCAAGAGACGAGATTCTACGATTCTGAAAGCAAGTATTAGTAACAAAAAGTTCATGCTTGTCGGCATAACGAAAAAGGTGTTTCCTATTGGCGCACCGGTTTCCGATGCCATATTTGCCAATCAAGGTCATCGCAGCGTCGTTATGATCTACACGCGCATTCCATTCTCCCCCGATTATAACCATGTCATGTTTCGGTAGAGACTTTATTAGCAGTTGAAGTTGCGCATAGAATTTATCTTTATCATGGTCATCTGCCGACAGAGTTGGAGCATAGACCGAGATATTGCAGAAATTACTCTTAAAACGGGCATAGGCCATACGGTCGTTTATTGGTTTCCACTCAATCAAAACGGAATGGGCCTTGTCAGACATGACAATCGCTACGCCATTTCGTCTCGAGTTATTCGAAGCGCCACAGTGATATAGCCAGTATCTCTACTCTGAACCAGGATTAATAATTGCTCGGGACCCAAAGTGAGGAAGACGGGCCTACGACAAGCAAACATATCCACACAATACTTAGACAGGGTGTGGATAGTAATCGCTTGGCTTGCAACGTCCATAAGCGTTCTGATATTCCACGCTGATACGGCTAATACCTCGCTGCGCGTGCAGAGGGTTGTTCCTCTTGATAGGTTTCGAGCAATTACCCTGGCTTTAGAGCACATTTTATTTACCAGCCTTGGGATCGCTTTAAACCCGGATTGTAAACTTATCGCATGTACCACCGGGCTCGAAGTATCATGCGCGTCGGGAGATGCGGACGCCGCATCAAGTGTATCTCACCCTTTCACCATAAATCATGAGATTGATATTGATTTTATGAAAATTGCATGCGTAAATGACAGCCACAGTAGTTAAGTTCACAGTTGGGATTTCCGTTATCCACTTCAATTCTTTTGGTTACGCAATTTAATTGTTTTTGGCTGCAACTGGTCTGTTATAGCTTCTTTGTTTTGCTGATTCTTTTCATCAAACCCTTATCCCATGAGACTATAATTTTTGCAAGAATTGTTTCAAAAATTAATGATCAACAAATTGTAGAGGATCATTTATGCCACGAATGTTGATTCTGTTTTGTATCTAACTTCTGAATTGTCCACATCGTGCAATTTACTTCCATAATTTTTCCATAATTTTTGTAAGATGCATCATATAAGTGTTAAATCATAATCAAAATTTGTGTTTAAGAGTATTTATATATCGCTTATATGTTGCATAAATACATATTATCTTATGCATAAATGTACCTTTAAAATTCATTGCGGTATTAACCTGTTAGTTTAATCTGGTCTGCTCGGTAAAAACATTTTTGAAGACTTTTTCTGTTTTAGATATTTTTCTGCAATCAAGCAGTCTAACAAGCAGCTTATTTGTCATATATCTCATTAACAATTCATTGAAAACGAAAGTTCAAAGTCTTCGGTGACCAACAACGCTCATTTTCGTAAAATAGCGAAACCTTCATTGATTTACAAGCTGTTGAATTTATTAATAACGAAATAGCGAAGCCTTCAAAATGAGCCAATTGCCACTTTAATTGACGACTAAATAGCGCAATCTTCATTGATGCATCATATGGCTCAATTGTAGGACAAAATAGCGCGGGCATCGAGGAGGTATCAGCTAGTCAAATTCATTTCATTAACGGCAAAATTGCGTATATGTTGGTAATTATCGGATGATTTTGTTAACAATGAAATAGAGTAGTATTCGGCGATGCAGTTGCTCAGTAGATTTGTTCGACGAAGAAATAGCGCTTGCTCGACGTTTGTCGACTAGGTAAATGACATATTCCAATGAGACATAGCTCGAAGAAAAAATATCATTTATTTTGTCGAGTCAACTAATCAATAAAAGAACACATAGACTTGATAATTTAGCAAAAATTGTCCAGCGGTCTACTCTTTTTGAAAATTTAATAATGATATGCCACAGCGGTTTATGGAATTTCTTGATTGGTGCCAGAGTATCGGAACAATGTGCAAGTTTGTATTGTGCTACAATGACTCTATAATTTTATGACTATTTTTGGTGCGGTTAAATGGTTCATTATTTGGATTGCATGGTGTGTTGAACAGGAGATTGACATAAATGGTAAACGCAATATCGCATTTTTCGTTATTGTTTTATTTCCTCACAAAAGTTAATACATTCCCAGATTTTATCGGCGACAAAATGGCGTGTTTAGTGGTTTGAAATGATAACAAAATAACTCATCGGTTCGGCACATATAGTGAATTTTTATCATCTTTACAGACGAAAAATAGCGTGGCCTTTAGTGCTGCAAAAATAAAAAATAGCGCAGCCTATTGAGATTCCTACTCATTCAATGATGAAATAATTGTATTACCAATGAGAGGACGACCTAGAGGACACTCTATTAAAGAGTGCGGATTTTAATGAACCAGCATATTAAGATAAAATATCGTTTATGATTGAGAGAGAATGAATCAATAGAAGAATACAGAAAGTTGGTAGAATAGCGAAATTTCTACTGCGGTTCAATTTGAAAGTCAAAGTCGGAATGCTAGAATGCTGTGGTTTTTCAAATTTTGGCTCTGATGCGCTTCAGCAGTTAAATGTTACTGAATTGGTTAACAGGGTACTATCGATTGTGGATCTAGCCAACCATAGCTATATAGTCATTCTTTGGACATCATTCCACTGCCTTGGTCGAAAATTGATCCATTGACTGCAATTTTTTTCAGAGAAAAATTAATAGTGGGTGATTGCACCTATCGCGATTAAGTTTAAGGCGATAAACATTTCCTTCTTTTTTTATTTGAATTCTAAAAACATTCATTTTTTTCTATAATTCGCCAAGAAAGCGTAGGCTTTGCATAGATTTTAGTGAGAGTTTGATCCACTAATTATATTCAGTTACCATAAAACGTATAATGATGGTCTATACACACAATTTAGCAGTAGCCAGCAGTAGTTGATTCGCTAAAATAATGTGAAATATATTAATGAGGTGAAGATTCACTTTAATGGGATAACATTAGTGAGATATCTATTGAACTCATGTTGTTTACTAAAATCGGGCTCGATTATGAAAACAAAAATTTAATCATTTGAAAAAACTATGCTATGATAACTTAGTCACAATGTATTTGATGGTTACTTTAACATACGATATGATATAACACTACTTTAATAATTCTTGACGATATAAGATGATAAAAATGTATAGTAGATCAAAGATAAAATGCTTTATGCAAAAATGTATTTTTGTACAATTACTAAAACTCAAAATTAATGTATACGAGTAAGTAGTATTCGCGTAATCGTGGTGACCCATATGCTTCCATTTCTGGATGATTATTCGGCGAAGTATAATCATCCTAAATAACTAATGGGTGAACCACCATGAGAAATGCTGACTTATGGTAGAAAAACACATTTTACTCTGCAGAGGTCTCTAAAAAAGTCTCTACTTTCGAAAAATTTGTGAAAATTTTGCTTTGTAAAGGTACATTTGTACTACTTTTGACGGATTAACTCAGTCAAATTTTAAAATTTAGATGTTTTTCATAAATAGTATGGAATGATGACTACATGAATTTGAAATCAATTTATTAGTAAATTTATTAATTTATTAGTAATGAGCAGAATTTTCGTCAAACTTGCATTTCGAACCCTGTTCTATTTCGACTTCTGTATAAACCAAATTCCTATATTTTTCTTCAGTTGCAGCACCTTCAAACTGTATTATTTCTTTATCTCCAGTCATCAGTAACCAGTTTTTGGAGATAGAGGGTGCTATGTAACAGATGTAACAGGGAAAAAGCTGATGAAATTTGGCAGAAAGGATTAGATAAGTTTTATGGAGTCTATAACACAGCCAATTCACATTATCATAATAATATTCGATAAATATGCTATTTAATTTAATATGAAGATAAATTTAATTAATTAATTATTAATATAAAGTCGATTTTAACATTAGCATAATAACAGTTTAACACTTACAGTACATCATTATTTCATTACGGTATATATATTTATATCATTTATATTTTGACTTACGAAGCATATTTTTACAAATTTTTTCGAAAAATTTCAAAAAATGCTCGTTAAGAAAATAAAGTTATAAATGAAAACATTCAAGGCAGTGTCGTCCTCTCCAACTTAAACATTCAAAACATCGTTCTTCGATAATCTAAAAATTCGTTGATTTTATTAATTTATGAAAAAGCGTAGTTTAATAAACGAATGGTTACCGTTAAGAATTTATGTACTCTTTAGTTTCTTTAATGGAAGCGTCTATTTTTTCGTGAATTCCGATATATTGAAGATGAAGTGTTTTAGCATTTTAATGGTTCCCAAACTAAGATCGCATTGTACATTTGCTAAACTGGTCTTTTCCATTTGCATTATGAAAATGTTTTTTGCGTAAAAAATTTTAATCGGTGAATAAATCAGCTTTTTATAATCATCTATAATAATCTATAAATAATCATTTTCTCTCGTAGATCTCTTCGGCGATTTGGACACCTATGGACCTTGCATAAAGTTCTTAGGAGTAGGTGGTATGAAAATATTTGCGTTTTTTCTGAGTGGCAGCTATTACTGCTATATTGCTATTACTGCTATAATGATTTTTTATCTACATCAAAAATTGAAGGAAATGATTTAATTTTCACTAAGAAATTGATGACAAGAGATAGAAATTTTTTCTCATTGGCGATCTCCGATTTCCTGAAATCTATTCATGAGCTCTTGATAAAATAACTGGCTTGTGGAGAGGCTTAAAAAAACAAAAAAGATTTTAACTTGGTACCTTCATGAGAGTTTTCAAACCAAAACATTTGCAACCAAAACACCACAGTTAGAAACAAATATAGCTAATTTTATTTGATGTTTGGCACTATTTTCAAAGACCACACTGGTTAAACTCCTTGCACTGGCTTGTCGGACTAGACAAATATGCCAGGGAGTCCCTTCATGATAGAAATACAAGGTGAGCAAAGTTACCCGGATTCTTGGATTTTTTACTCCTGGCAGGAGTAGAGCCTCGGTATCCCGAATTTAGCACTGAATAACCCACTGAGCCGTTCTAATTTCCTTTGCTTTCTCTCTCTAGTTCTTAGTAGATAATGCCGCCTGACGAAGCATGATGCAGCGGCCGATTCGAACCCAAGTTTCGATTCTCCTTGGCAATCATCTTACCACTAAGCCATCAACGCGCCAATATGTGGCCAACATGTAATAGCATTACGGTAGCAAATTTTGGTGTAGAAGATAGTACAGGTTGCCAGGTTATTCTAGAATTGCGATGCAAAGCTTGGGAAGTACTGCTATAAAAATGTTTACAGCCATATTGAAAGCCACCAGATTGCCATTATAGAACTTTTATAGGTTTTAGATCCTATAATTTTGATCGATCAAAAAATTGTAAAATCCCAATCACAAAATTAATTGAAACTGAGAAAAAACTTACATCGATTTTGAGTGGATCGCAAAACAAGTGACATTCTTGTATCCAGTCTCTGCAAATGGTGCGAAAACAGCGATTTATTCGAGTTTCCAGCTAAATTCGCATTGAATAATGTATTATGCTTTATATCACATTAAGCGGCTAGTTCCTATTGATCATTTTTTGCATTTTAAAGATAAAAAATAAAGTATTCAGAAAAACCTTCATCAACCTTCAACTTTCGATCTCTTCTAATAGCACTCATTTTTTCTACCTCCAAATATATGACCACTGGAGAGTCACTTGGGGAATTGTAGGTTGTTAAATGGAAGTGTAGGCTGATCCCTAGCATCACCCGGATTTTATTCCTAATGACAGGTTTATTTCCGTTGAGTGATAAAATGAAGCGAAATATTATTCGAACATCCCTCATGTTTTACTTGACAAAGATGGTCTTTTCCTGGCTATAATATTTCTACTTATTAGGGAGGTTTTTCTCCTTTCTGCCACTGTATGCACTATACACTCACTATTGTGTCATTAATTAAACTCCTTTTTGTTCAATATTTTTTATTAATCACCCATTAATTTGAAAAAAAAAGTAAAAAAAGTGCAAATACAAAAACTGTTTAATTTAAAGAGTTACATTTTGAACAGCAACTAAATTTTCTTGCTAGTTTTTGCTTAGTGATTATATGGACATTTTACTCTAACAACAGTAGCACTTTTGGCTGGTATCATCGGCTACTAAGATAATAGAAGTGTTCCCAGGCTCTCAGTACCACTTGAATTTCATCTTTTATGATACGTTTGCTCCCATCAAGATAACCAAATGGATTATCGTGTTGAGAGAGAAAAGCCTTTCATTCGAGAGGTGCTTATAATCCACTTTCTATTATCACTTCTATCGAAAAGTTATTCTTTGGCAAAATTTCTAAATAAGCCAGTATAGCTAGTCTAACCAGAAATGGTGGGAGCTAACCCCTATTTACTTTTTGTTTGCCCGAATAACAAGTTATTTCAAATCATTTTTTTATGAAGATTCAATTTACGGGAATCATACTTGATGATAAGATTTTGGTCGAGGTAGGGAATATACAAATTGATTTGCCATTATAGTGAATAGAAAGATGATAGTTAATAACCAAGACATGATTGTTGTAGTTCTGAAGATGTCATCAAGGTTTTATATCTGAAATGTCCTTTATTCATCTTTTCATCAGAATTTTTTTTTTATCACTTGTATGAATAGTTACCAAAAATATATGTAATAATAATAATAATGGTAATAAGAATAATAATAATGGCAATAATAATATGTAAGTTGATTTCCATATAAAAAGATATCAGAAGTATAAATAAAGAAATGCTTTATATTTGATGCAGATCAGTACATTGTACCCCTGTTGGTTGGTTGTAACTATTATAGTTATATTTTCCAGTTCATGTATCTTTCATTCTTGAATCTTCCAATCTTTGTTGCAGCAATATTTTTTATAAACAATTTGTATCGAATTTCTTGTTATCTGTCACCACAATTTATTGAACCTTCAACTATAACAAATTAGGACGTTTCATTCATGAAATTCTTAGGCGCATAATTATTCTCATGATTCATTACAATTAATACAATGATGTTTCCAAGGAATGTTTTATAAGTTCACATGGATAGATATGGATAGAAATGTAATTAAGGCAATAAAAATGAAGCGCTCTCGTAAATTTGTAACAGCTTTGAAATTTAAGATAACACTTTAAGATAATCAAATATTATTGAAAAAATTTTATTCTAAAATATAAGTTATAATAGTGAATAGAAAAAAATTCATAAAACAATTCATAATAAAAAGGAATTTGTGAAATCTCGTTGAGGTATTTATAATTCTCAATAAAATCACTTTAAAGGATAGAATTTATTAATTATTCAACAATGAGCATGAAGTGCGTTATACCTGATTGATAATGACCTAGATGAATCGTATTTGTGCACTGATTTCTTTTATTGGACTATATAAATATTTAATACATGAAATAATTGCATATGGTTGATGATTAAGTAAAATATTGATAAAATATTTATCTCCAACATATATTTCTAATGGATAATTAGGAATTTTCCTACCAAATATGATACTGGTTTACGCTTGATTTTTGCTTTTTCGTAAGAAAATGCAATATGCAATTCTGTGTCTTATTATTATTCCGCCTTTGTCCCAAAGAAAATACAAATTTTTTGGATGCGAAGATGCAAGCAATTGACAACCCACCCACAACTTGCAAGTTAGATAATATTGAACAAATTAAACAATTTTTGTCTGTTTTCTGGTTACTCTCGCATCCGACCATTGGCACACTGTGCCAGTCCAGGTCTTGGTTGGACCTTCTCGCTTTTGACGCCAACCATCACAGGGTTCGACAAGTAGTGAAATATATGCCAATTCCTGTGGTGGACGACGGAGATTGTGCCTTAACCAGCGAAGGTGACACTCTGTGATAACATTATTAATACAGGTGGCAGTTAAGCGAAGATGGATACAATTGTGCGATTTTATCCGCACGACGTATCTGTAAAATGATCTTAGACATGAGTAGTCAAAGGCTGATAGATTCTTCATATTTTCCACTCTCATTGGCCATGTTTCTCAACCACATTGCAAGATCAAGTGAATTGCAACTATATGGACGCAGATTTTCGTCTTTATGGTGATTTCACGACAGTACCATAGAGGTTTCATCAACCGGAAAAACATATTTCTAGCCGTCGTTATCCGGATTACAATTTCATCCTTTGTCTGGCCATTTGAGATTAGAGTTAGGGATTAGATCCAAGGTATTTACTAGCACTTTCTCAACCGGTAATGAATTAATAAAAATAGGTATTTTATCAGCATCTTGTACTTTCGTTCTTTCGTTTTATTTACATTGATTTTGAGTCCAATTCTCGCTGCAGTTGTTGACACATTATTTAACATCATTTACATTTCTTCATAACTGTCATAACTGTCAGCAAAAAGGACTACATCATCAGCGTATGATGCTAGGTCTGCGATGTTGTGCTCTGGACTAATTTGCGCACCCCTTGAAGGCCGATAAGCGATGCCCATTATCCAGTCTACAGTTGAATATTGTGGGGAAAAGGATGCAGCCCTGACGGACACCAGTTTTTATTTCAAAGGAGTCTGTTAATTCCCCATATACACAGACCTCCGCCAGGGTATGCTGATAAAATGCATTTATGAGCCGAGTGATCTCTCTGGGACGTCATATTCCATCACTTTCCAGAGCGCTGCTATATCAATCGAGTCGAAAGCAGCCGCAGAGTCGATAAAATAAGCGACGATGGTTTCCTGGTATTTAAAGCGATGTTCCAGCATAATCGCGTCCCTGTCTGATTCCAGTTTGTTATGACGCATTCTGCTGTCTTGTGTTGCCATGAGTCTATTTAGCAGAAGGGAAGCAAAGATTTTTCCTGAAATGTCCAGTAGGCTGATTCCTCGGTAATTGTCGCATTACGTCCTTTCACCTTTCATAGGAATTGGAAGCAGAATTACTTTGTTTCAGTCTGCTGATATTTCTTTTACCATGCCAGAGAATACATTTGAAGGTGAGTATGAACGATGATGGATAACATTTGAAGAATTCGCCTCACAGACCATCATATCCGGGAATTTTATTAATCTTAAGATTATGGGTTACAGAGATTGTTTCCTCTTCTGTTGGCGATTCACAGTAAGCAAAAGGCTTGATGGGCGAATCAGTTATTGTCGAGAATTTTCTCGAAACTATGAATCATTGTTTATAAAAATAAAAAGGTCACGACAATGTCGAGAATGTCGAGAATTTTCTCGAAACTATGAATCATTGTTTATAAAAATCAAAGGTCACTTCTTTCTTTTTCTTTTTCTGCTTCTTCCTTTTAAAACGCTGTGTGGGAGTGGGTTTCCTTTTTTTTGCAATATAAATAGTTTTTTTTAAACTCACGTTTTACCTAAACTATTGTCCCTATATTCAATAAAAATAAAAAATTATTATATTGTTGTGGTGTGACAGCCTTACAAACCCCGTTCAGTCTAAACGAAAAAGTCACAACAGTTATATTCGGTACAACAGATGGCGCATCGTGGTTAAGTTTGGCCTCAAAAAATTCCTTCCATCTTCTGAGGCGATTTCTATTAGCTTTAATAGGATCCCCATTAATATCCTGTATTATTTCACTGATCTCTTCTCTAATTATAGTTGCTTTGTGAGGAAGGCGAAATAGTTCCCTATTATCACCTAAAGCCGCGGTCTACATTTTCAAAGCCATATCGCTCAAATAACGATTTCTATCCTATGCTGTTGTCGTTGTAATTCTTTGAAGCACTCAAGTTAGGATCTGATATTTGGGCTTTTTCAGACAATTGGACAGTGAAATTTGTCTTGAGTTGGGATTGAGCTTATAATATTATGCAAATGCAGCTGGGGATAGAATTGCTCAGTGGATTGTTGCCCAGTTTGGAGAGCCGATGCTGGGGTTCGATTCCTCGCAGGAATAAACCTGTACGAAAATCCGGGTGATGCTGGCGACTGACGTGTATTCCTTTCGGAATCCCTGGCATATTGCCCAATGCGACAAGCCAGTGGAGCGAGGAACCAGTAATGGTGAGGACTCTTAAAAAAAATATATGCGAATCATAAAAAAATTGTATAGAAACTATTGTTTTTCAAGGGTACAGCTGCATCTAAAATTCGTAAACAAAGTAGTTTTTTTGTTAAAATTAGTTAAAAGATGTGAATTTTGTATAATTTCAATATTAAGTAGCTCATTATTGTGAAAAGTCCTTTGTTAAAAGAATGCTTTTTTTTATAATAAATTCTTTTGGTTTTTTTCGACTGTTGATTCCAACACCCAATTAGCGCATTTTCTACTAATATGCCCTAGTATGGAAGTAGCTGACTTTTGCAAACATGTCTTTAGTTAGGGCCAGTATTCATCCGCTTTCCAGAGATATCATTGACATTCATTTCACTGAGGTTTAACACGGTTTGAAATGCGTTTACTGTTCCTGGATCTTTTAATCTGAGATAGTTGAAAGATCTTGGGATATCTTGGGATACGTCTTAGCTCGAACCATAACATGGTTTTATCCATGGTGGCTACCAGTTTCAGGAATGAACATCAAGTACAGAATTCTTCTAGCGGCGATTGACTAATATATGGTCCAATTTAATTGGAATATTGGTTATCCGGAGAATTCCACATGACTAGATATGTTCTTCGATGGAAGCATGTATTAGTAACAAAAAGAACAAAGAGTTCATACTCTTCAGCAAAACGAAGAAGGCTTTCTCCATTGCACACTGGACACCGATGCCATTTTGCCAATCATCGAGTTCATCGAAACGGCATCATGACCTACATGCGCATTCCAGTCTTCCTCGAGTTTGCCCATGTCACCTCTCGGTAGAGATGTTATTAACAGTTGAAGAACTTATCCTTATCGCAGCCATCTGCACATAAAGTTGGAGCATATACACTAATAATACCGAAATATTGAAAAAGTTTCATTTAAAACGTGCGTAGGCCATAGGGTTATTTACTGGTTTCCATTCAAACAGAGCGGATCGAGCTTTTTCGGATATGACAATCATTATGCCATTTTGTCCCTAATTTTCCAAGATATCAGAGACTGATATAGCCAATATCTTTGCTCGGAACCAGGTTTAATAATTACTCGAGAGTCGACGTGAGGAAAAAGGACCTCCGACAAACAAGCCACATCCACGTGATATTTAGAAAGGGTACGGACAGTGTTCGCTTGGCTTGCGACGTCCATAAGCGTTCTGACGTTCCAAGCAGCTATAGCCAGCACCTCCTCACGCTTACAAAGTGCTAGCGGATAGGTTCTCGTCTCCCTTGATAGGTTTTGAGCAATTATCTCTGTTAGCGAGCATATTTTATGCTCATGCCTTGGAATTATTTTATTATTATTATTGCTCCCGGATCGTGTATTTATCGCATCTACCACCGCATTAGAAGTATCATGCGCATCAGAAGGCGCCGACGTCGCTTCAAACAGACCTGATCCCACCACCATAGAGTTATTTGGGGCATAGAGATGCAGGTAGGCAGCCATCCGGATTTTTGAGATCATGACAGGTTTACAAAGACTATCAAAGACAAAAATAAATAATTAAATCTAAAAAAAGAGAAATTTAAAGATAATTAAAAGAATAAAACAAATTTAAATAAATTAAATTTAAGAAAAAAAAACCGATACTGCTATTATTATCAATAAATAAAAATAAAAGCAAAAATAAACAAATGATGAAGAATAAACCCCTCATATTAAATAGTAATCTTTAAAAAACTGAGAAATAATTTAGCAACAAATTAAGAATATTTTATTTACAATAACCGCTTGCTGATAAAAAATTTTGTTAAATCCAGATTAATTCCGAAATTAGAGGAACAACTGCTAAACTGGATATTAAAAAAATGAATTTGCTAGTTTCTTCGTTATTTTATGCAAGCCCTTTTTTTTATATTTATACAATTACAAAATGAGTACTTTATTGCCCGTCTTTATCTTAATACCATTTAAAACCAAGGATTAACAGATCTTTATGTCATTAAATAAAGTTTTTTTTGCGAGCAATTGAATTGCAGTTCCAAATTTCCAAATTTTTGCTTCTTTCACGAAAATACTGTCGAAAATAGAGAGAAATTTTATTCAAAAAAATATGACAACGATGAAATTTCACAAATTTTGTATGCTTTACTGACCACAGCAAACTGTGCCAAAAATATATATTAAGAAAGACTGCGAATGAGCTGGCAAAAAGTGTAAATATTAATCAACTGCTAAGTAATAATGATGAATAATGACAATTATGATAAATTATTGAAATAGGAACATTTCCAAATGAACAATTCATCCGAAACAAACCAATCAAGCCGATAAGTGAGGTCTAAAAGATCTAAAGATTCTTTACACCACTGGCAAGCAAACAAATAGTAGAAAATATATACAAATAATAAATATTCGAATTACCAATAATGAAATATGATTCATATGGAAACCAGTCCCAGAAATTTAAAAGCATTTAGGAAAATTATTACAACGAAAGCAACCAATAATACATCAAACAACCATTTGCGTTTCACGCGACGAATTTGAACAGCGTCGAAGTGGATATGGAGGTGGAGGTGGAAGACCAAAAATTGACTGAGATAATCCCCAACTAAAAAAAATGATTAAAAATCTTTATTCTACTATAGTATGATACTTTTTCTAAAATCATACCGAACAAAGTTATAACAAAAGATTTTGGAATATAGAATGAATTAGAGATAAGAACATTAAATGTTGAACATTAAAAAATGTTTTATCTGCAGAAAATGTATTTAAAAGATTCCAGCTTTTCAAATCCTTTAAATTTAACAATATAATAAATAAATAAAATAAAAATCATAAAAAGAGTGACAAGCAATAACAACTCACGCTTGAGGCGATTCGCTGGATAATTTCTCATACTGTCGAGTTACAATCGAATTATCAAAAAAATATTCATGCGTAGAGTGTAAGTCTTGATTAGTTGATGGACAACTATTATATAAAGATAGGCGAGGATGTGACATCTGATTAGATGGGGAAGTATGCATTGGAAAAAACAGTTTGGTAGGAACGTCTTGACAAGGTGATTGCAAAAGCTCACGACTTAAGGATGAAATGAGTTGTTCGTCATTCCCATTTCGAACATTGTTTCTTGAATCCTGGGATGTATGCAAGATTGACGTATTATCGAGCTGAGATGATGGAGAAGAAAAGGGAATGTTATTAATATTATCAGGCGAAGAGGACAAAGGTGCTGACACATTGCTCAATGACCTTGAAAAATTGGCAACACAGTGATTTTCTCGCCAAAGAGCTCGAATCATCGGAAAATTCCCAATTTGGTTCAAGGTAATAGCTGAACCGCCATGCTCTGAATGCTTTTCAAATTCATTACCTCTTGCTATCATCGTTTTCATTTCAAGGGCTTTTTCGCTATTTTGATTATATCGAGCTCGAGCTTGCTGAAAGATACTTTCATAATGCTTTTCAAAAATCAACACTAATTCCATAGCCTTTTTCGACAATCCACTGATTCAATTTAAAAAATATGAGAAACTCTATATAAATCAGTACTTTCTGCTTACAATATAAAAACAACTATCAATTCTTATAAAATACATAAACTATATTTTAAAAACTTCAATTCTAGAACTCAATTAAATTTAATTTAAAAACCATAAATTAGTTATATTTGATTGGATTAGACCTAAAATTAATTTCTCCACAAATTACCATCTAAGAACAATGCAACTTAAAATTCCATACTTTGTAATTTTGTTAACATAACATACAAATGGGGTAAAATATGTTATCAACAGAAGTTAAGATAGCATCACACAGATTTCACTTTTAATAACTGATTTACTATCGTAATTTAACCATACCACAAACTCAAACTTTTACAAAAAACATAGATCATTCTTATCATTCTTTGCACAATTCTTGATTTAACTACTTTCTATTATTTTTATTATTTTTACTGGATCTAAGTCAAGGATTTCGCCAAATAATTCACAAATAACAGCTGTTCAAAACATTTATAAAATTAAAGAGAAAAGTACAATGGCTTCCTTATAAGTTGGAGGCTGCCTTGTATCAAAATCATTCGCATTAAGTACGTATCTATTTGAAATGTTCGGCGACATTCTTACATTCTAAAAACATTTTAATAACAATAAAATTTTTGTTTCTCAATTCTTCAGGCCAATTTTTTTATTGATAACAAAGTTTCTGTAACTGTTTTTAGATATATGTTTGTATAAAATTAAAACAAAACAAGAAGTGAAAAAAATTAAAAATTTCATGAAAAATATTAATCAATTAAAATTCAGCACTTCGACGTACATTAAAATAGTCAGTACGCAAAAAAGAATTGTTAGCTGGCATACTCTGCACACGATTTATAGTTCGAGAAGAATGTGCATGTAGTGTTAGATGATCTTGCCTCTGGAACAAACCATTACTCGATGAAGAAGAAGCAAAAGTAGATATCGATGTGGAAGGCCGAAATGAAAAAGTGGAGGTTGAGAGATTTTGCTGAGCTAAGCTTGTAGATGGGCACTGTTGAACAGAAAAAGATGAAGAAGGGCATGCTAGGATAGAATTGTGTACAGAATGGTGGGTGCAGTTCGAAGGATACTGCCAACTTGATGAGGTAGATGATTTCAACAATAAATTAGGTAAAGCATATGACGTTACTGATGGAATCTGCAAAATCATTGTGAATGACTGATATATTGCTATTCGTTATTTGCTAACTGCAGTTGACATGTTGTCGACAAGAATATTCTATGCTTCAACTAAACTAAATATTTTTTAGTATAGTGAATCGTTTTCAGTCGAAAGTGTTTCAGTAAATATTAATCCTATTACTAATACTTTCCCTATTACTAATACTTTTTCTATCAAATTGTAAGAGTGATACTTCCAGAAACGACGCATGAAAATAAAAAATATGAATAGCAAAAGTAATGCAATCACGAATTTCAACATTTTAAATTATTTTATTTCCTTAAAAATAAGAGAAAACCTTTTCATCAAGATTCTTTTGATTAAGCCTAGGTTCAGAAACTGTGGACTGCAATTTTTTTCCTCTAATGTTTGACGGAGATATTCTAAAAGTTCCATCAATAAGGTCAGTTGGATGCATGCCAGTTGCAGAAGTCCACCATCCGTTGAATCGAGTATTACTGTTCATTAAAGATTGGGGTGTAAAAAATTGAGGCGTTCTGATTCCAAAATCACTGTATGAAGGTGGATCACATATTTTAAAATCAAGTGAACAAGGAAGTGATGGTGAAACAGAATCAGCTCCTGTGTTGATAACACTATTGGTTGTTGTAATATCTGAGACAGGAGTAAAAACAGGCATATCATTTGTGGTTGAACCATCGAATAGGGTTACTTCTTTTTTCTGATCCTGAATTTAAAAAATGACTTGATAATATCTGATTAGGAATTGTAGATAATAAGCTAGAGAAAGCGGTGAAGTGAATAGGAGGACCTATTTTTTAGATTTTTACAAGATTGGAGAGTTTTTACATTGAAAAAAAACTCTAAATCTAGTGGTACTAATCATCTATCCATATCGAATTCATGTACTATATCAGTATTATATTCATTGAGAAAATCGAATTTTCCCAACTATTTTTTTTTAGACTAAACAATACAAAAACATTGGTAATATTGAACGAATTTTTTTTCAATGTAAGCATTCTCCAACCTTGTAAAAATGAAGTAAAATATAGGACTTCCCTAAAAACATATAGCAACCACAAATAATGAGATGAGTAATAATGTTGGCAAAAAACAATCAGGGAACGATTTTTTCCACACCAGACGTACCTTTATTTAGAAGGTAGGGGAAAATGTTCGAAGAAACTTGTATGACAAACCTGTTGGAAAGAGTTCCCATATGAAATTGCAACATGAGATTCCTTACAAATCCTCATTTCATATGGTTCAACTAAGGAGATACTTCTACTCAAAGAACCGTTTAAATTGCTGCAAGATGCTAAACTAAAATTAAAATTCAATTTGAATCGAACTGTTTTGAAAAGAACAATATCCCCAAAATCCCCTAAAATTTAAAAAGCACTGGATGAAACAAGAAAAACTGTGAAAAGAGGTGGCAAATACAGATTGAATAAGGAATAAACTTTAGACTCTTATTTGAAGTTCAAATTAAACTAAAACAAATTTTGCTTCTTTAACTTGCTTTTTTCATAAAAAAGTTTTTTGAAGGAAAGGGAAAACTGATTTACGGTTTTTCTTACTTAATGTGGAATAATTGTTTTCCAACTTTCCTTTGTGACAACGCATCTTTCGGAATTTCATCCAAAGTAGCTTTCTTTTTCTTGGAAATGTGTTCATATGCTTCTGCATAAGACGAACAGCATGTATTATTTACTATGTCAAATTCTGAAAAGTTTAGAAGGGACTCAACAAAGAAACGAAAAAAATTGTTAGCCTACATAATACTTTTAATACGTGCAGCTTCCAGAATTTACAGAACAATTCAATTTCATGCCCAATTTACCGACGAATTTAGTTACTCTGAACAAGATATATAATAAATAGTACAAATGGTATGAATTTCGAAAATAAACAAGTATATTCAAAAACATACCGATTTTGTCAATTTCACTTGGTTTATCTGAAACGAGTCCAGATCTGCTATTACTAGAAGCACGTGAAGTGAATGACTGTTCTTTTATACAACGTTCAAAACCAAAAGAAAATAACGCATTAGAGTTCGATGCTATAAAGATGCTATAAAGACTTAATTACGGAAATTTTCAGTTTTTAAACCATTTTTCAAACCGCATTTAAATTTCCAAATATTTTTTTAAGAATTTTGAGCACCACATATTATTAATTATTAACCATGTGCACATTGATCGAGGCGCAACTGACTGTGACTATGAATTGTGGCTTGATGGAAAGATCGACAGAATTCAAGTATATAACGAGCTTTGAATTCGGATTGTGCATAAAGCGAAATACTTGAAGAATTACCAACACCCGCAATGCTCAATTTTCGCTTATCAAAGCTTAATTTACTGATTTTCCTCCACTGTAAACTTTGCAGCAATATTCGTTCACCATCATTTTCAACACCACAGATATCAACGCCCCTGAAAATGAAGACTGACCTTTAACAATTAAATGACCAAAACATCTCTCTTATTCTTAATTCTTAGTTTCAACATGGAAAACGATGGACTAAGTCGCAGAAAAAAACAAAACATTGCAAAAAAGATGCATATGAAGTGCTGCTAATCTTATAAAATAGAATCATATAAAAGTGCTTCTGCATCATTTTCTAATGGCAAATTTCTGGATTGGCTGTCCTCACTAACTATTAGGCGTTTTCGCCAGCGAGTCACTTGATAGACGTGTTCCTAGTTAGTACTCAAGATGAACAAATTAACAAGTTTTTTTTATGGACATTAAAATTAAGGAAAAAAATCTGATTAATCTTGAATTAAAAAAAATACTTTGGGGTGATTCCGATAACAGCATTATCAACAACATCGGCTTTAGATCTTCTTAATCCATACAAATGACAGTTTAGAGCAAATGGACTCCTGTAACAAATCAAAAATTCTAAAAAATTAGCTTTAAAGAATCAAAAAAGAAAAACCAGATTGATGTAATCCAAATTAAAAATGACGCAATTATCCGAATTGTTCGACGATTTACGACTGAAGGGAAAAATTAAGCAAACAATTTAAAAGAAAAAATGGCAAAAGAATATTACCGGGAAGCTTGTTGGCAATATTCCTGCATAGATCCAATCTTCGATATGTTTTTGAAATGCTTCTGAATCTTCGCCAAATTTTGACGAATAAAATCAAATCCTCGAATGTTTATCACCCATAAAGGGAAGTACTGTTCAATCTTAATATCCCTAAAAGGAAATTATTAAAAAAAACTACGACATATCTAAGCGCCATATTATATTCATCGAATTTATGAAAAAGAAAAAAAAACTCAGAGAATATTTGAAGTTGAATGATCGAAAATATTCGAGAAAAAACAGACTCTCGGTTCTGATCCACTTGTAGCGCCAGTGCAGTCATTTCCCAACACCTCTCTTCTGGTACCGAATTCGAAGCAGACCACTGATCCAAAAGGTTATGCCGTAATTGCAAATAATATTGTTCAAGGGTGTTACGACATCTGATAATTAAAAATTTTAATTTTGTGGAACCTATCAGTGAATCAGATGGAGTTTTTCTTTAAATTTAGATGGAAAAATAAAATGGACTAATTATATTGCAAATCGGTTCATTTGATCAATTTTAATGTTAATGCAATTCAACTAAAATTCCAACGGAACAGTAATAAAATAAAGTACACGTAACAATGCAAATGAAATAAGTAAGTTTTCAAAAAAGTTCGAAAAAAAACAAGACCTTATTAACTGAACCATATCAACAAATAATCGAACGCGAATATAAAGCATCAAAAATGGTCGATTATTAATCAAATCATTCTGAAAAGCACATGAACATTTTCTTAAACTTAAACACTAAAAAAAATCGTTCATGAAGCAGTTTAAAATGTTTAAAAACTTTCCCCAGGCAGATTGCATGCATCCTAATATATTTACATCGTTTGGTAAGTGTAAAATTTGTTTTGCTCAAGAAACATTCCATCTAAATGATATTTTGCTTAAGAGAAAAATACGAAACAAGGTGTGCGATAATCGAAATGATAAAACGCACGAAAACCTTTCAAGCCATTTTTCTTTTCCCCATGAAAAAGAGTTTCTTTTTCTCAAGTAATGAATAATTAAAAGATAAATCCTCTCAGGAATCTTAATTAAATCTTAAATAAAGAGTTCAGCCTTTTGAAACCTTGCGCATAACCAACCAGACATATTTTCATCGCTAAAAAAATCTGATGGACTAAAGCACGGTTTAAACTAGTTAAAATAAAAATAAATTATTTTAGTTATACAAAATTTATGAATATTAAAAAACTACTTTTAGAAAATAAAATTCAAATTAAAAAACTTTCAGATAATAAAATCTAATCTAAATTATCAAAAAAGTTTAAAGAATCAAATACCAAGGGAAAGAATTTAAAAAGTTTGAGACGTACACGACTATATGAGAATCTCGAGTGTTTTGGAGCATATTTTGAAATACTCTGATCGAATTCAAGAAAAAAATATTCATATCGAGGGTGATTACAACCAATTCCTTCTGAA
This sequence comes from Dracunculus medinensis, assembly GCA_900625125.1. Taxonomy (NCBI): domain Eukaryota; kingdom Metazoa; phylum Nematoda; class Chromadorea; order Rhabditida; family Dracunculidae; genus Dracunculus; species Dracunculus medinensis. The sequence continues at coordinate 56,353 of UYYG01001189.1, forward strand.
GGATTCCTTAAAGCCAAACCTAATATTTGATCGTTTTTTATATTAAGATGAGAACAACAACACAAATATACATCTCGAACTTTACATTTTTCCTGAAAATTTTCCCTTTCATTATTACTATCTTTTTTTATAAAATAAACTATTTAAGTGAGTATGCAATATACCACCCTCCCCTCCATTCTATTTCGGCACGTTCTGCTGCTTATTAATACGATTAGAATTTTTAGCAAGCGAGCCACTTGGCTAGGAGTACGGATGGGTCGCCAGAAGCACTCAATTTTTTTACTTCCATCGGAGGAGGTGAGACCCGAATTCTCGCTCTTCAACACTATGCGTCACTAATTAAAACTATTAAATATATGAAATAACAAAACTAGTTAAATATAATTTTAAAAAATTAAGAAGAACGCAAGCAAATGAGCAAAAAATTTGTATAAATCAATAATTTCATAATTTAATAAACGATTTAAATCAAAAACAAATTAAAATTTAAATACGTTTTTTTTGAATAAACTACCTCATTTTTTCCCTATAAAACTGAATACAAAACTGAAAAAAAGCGACGTCAAAAAGTTGACAGAATCATAAGAGTAATAATGAAAAACAGTGGGTTCGATTCGTTCTCTGATAGTGGTAAACTTGTTAGTCTCCAAGTGAAAGGTTTTGCGGCGTGATCCAATGCTAAGTTATTCCATCGATGCGCCGCAGGATCGGCCTATTGACAGAAATATAAGCAGTGTTGGAGACCGACTAGTGCTCTTATCTTCAAATGACTCTCTAGCGAAAAGTTCGCGCAGTTTGTAAAGCCATCCAAACTAGAAATGATGGGAAGAAAAGGCAAAGTAGCGTGAAACTTACATGAACGGCAAGAAGCAAAGTTTCATCAGAAAGTGTTTCGACTTGTACATATTTGAACCCAATTGATAAATTAACACTCAACGATGGTATTATATAAACACCCGAGTGGTTAAACGGTGGAAATTTTAACGAATTTGCTTTTTCCATATTCTCGCTTCTTGAGCAGCATGGCGATTCCTCTCCTCTTTCATTAACATTAATCCTTTCCATCCCCTTTTTTTCAAATCCTGTAAGATAGAAAAACTTTGAAAAATGGCATCAATCTCATAAATCAGGCGAGAAAATTCGCGCTTTTTAATTTTTGAATATTTAACGGCTGAAGCTGACGTTAAGCATAGCTGAAAAGTCTGCTTACGCGCTATTGTATCAACTAATAGGAGCACAGTATGGCTATTCATTTCCATCGAGGTAACCAACCGATATTATCTATCTGTGCTGTTTGATTTTGTGATTTTAGTCCAACCAGCATGCCATTTCACCCCCAAAACAAAGAACTGGACGGGATTTAAGTCAAAGTTTGGCCAACTGGTCTCAGTAAGGCTTCTTTTGAATGTTAAGGGGTTTAGAACCACACACTGAAGCAATTAGAATGATGGAGAATACGAAAAAAAGAGCAAACAGACAAGTAAGAAATGATTTCAGAATTATTTTATACGTTATTTTAACTTTTTAACTTTTTATTTTATTTTTGTCAATCATATTTTTTCCGAGTTTTTTTCCAGAACCATTTAATGCTTTTTTAAAATTTTCTTTCTACATTTTCATTTTAATTTTTTTCTTTTTAAATTCCACAATGAAATTGTAAATAAATAAATAAGGCTTCGCTCTTAATGTTAAATAGTAAATGACAACTTTCGTCTAAAACCGAGATAACTCTTCAAAAAATTGCGAGGCACCAACTTGTTTGCTTTTTATTTTCATGTTTTTTCTAGATATTTTCTGTAAAAAAATATTAAATTGCCAGTTATCCAATTCAATGTTGAATAAGAAATTGTATTTGCATTTGCATGTGTAGCGCTATTTCCAAACACCTGATATAAAATTCCGCAAATGTTTAATATTTCACAAGTGCTAATAGCACTCATTTTTCGTTCGGTTGGCCATTCATATGAAAAACTTTTCCGCCAGAGAATCACTTGTGGAAAGTATAAGTGGGCCTACCTGATTTACCAACCGGATTCCACTTTTAATGATTGATTTACTCATTAAGGGACAGAAAGCGAATCTATGATGGATACGAATCGCTTTGGTCCACCTAGTCATTTGGATCTCGCAAAATGATTTCATGACTTCCAGAAATCGAAAAAAATTGAAATTCTTCGCTATTCGAAATTTCATTTCCGTTCGATTACAATAGGAATTAAAATTTGGAATTTCAAATAATATTTTAAAAACGTTGTTTAATGAAATCATTTCCGACGAGATTAAATCAAACTAACATTTATTAAAGAAAAAACAAAAAAGTTGCAAAATATTTAAACAATGAAAAATCGTTTAAAATCGTTTAAATTTTCTAGATTTTAAAAAATTTATAAATTCGACACGATACCTGTTTATTTCGACTTTAAACGATATAAATAAAGATGATAAAATGATCAAAAGATAATTTCATACAAAGGCAAAATTATTTCTTTTCACTTAACAACTTTAAAAGTTCACTTTCCTGACCCTAGTGAATCGGTCATTCAAAAATATGGGTGTGCTGGTCACATCATTTATTGCCAATTTATTTCAGGCAAAAATCCCTAACCTTACAACGATCAAAAATACAACGATCTTTAACGACTCTTACTGCCAAAAAATGTAAAAATAAAAAATGAGAAAAAAATTTGGAAAATAAACATGAAATTAAAAGCATTATATGGAACTAATCAAATTTATACTTTATGGGTTGTGTCCAATCATTATAACCAACTAAGAATACAGCAACAGACCACAGCTCATAAGTTAGTAGTTGGCGCCTTCTAGTTAGGCCTATTCCACTTCTAGTTAGGCCTATTCCACTGTTTCAATCTATTTAATAACTGAATGAACCGAAAATTTAAAATTTCTGAAAAATTCAGAAATTTGCATTAAAAAACGATTATAAATACACAAATAAAATGTCTAAAGTGCTGATAAAGAATTTTTCTCTATAAAACTGACAAATTGGTACGTCGAAGCCTTCCTTTGTACTTTGCTAACATCCCTTAAAACCCGACAATGTCTCTTTAGTATCGACTTCAACTCCCTTCGACTCCTTTCTTTGAACTCTGTTGTAATACTTAGGAATCTCCTCACACACGACTGTACTCGTTCTGCGCCTCCTCAAACCCTCCTAAATTCCTTTAGCACTCTCTCCGAAACTTTTTACCATTCTACAAATTCAATTAATTACTGACAAAATCTGTTCTGAAAAACGAGCTATATTTTCCACTAAACGAACTGTAATACTGAATGAAAATGGAATGAAAAGAATTTCAAAGATATAGAAAAAATTTTTTCTAATGTTTGCAGTCGATATAAAACAATATAATTAAACGAATCGTGAGATGATATATAGTAAATGTAAGAATGTGAAGAAATGAATGAGTATTTCAGAGAAATGCGTGAGAATAAGAGAAAGAATACATGGAAGAAGAGAAAGAATACATGAATACAAGAATACATGAATACATTGTGCTAATCTACACTAAATTTAGGGTGCGATACTTGGCTGCCGACGTGGTCGTCGTTGTCATCGCCATCAAGTACTCGACCGACCCGTTCTCTTATTTTTCGCCGCCCATTTGCATTCCATTCTTGAGAATCACCGTTTCTTGTTCCCAATCAACGATCGTCTTCATCGATCTTCGATTTAAAACAGTTCTATTCCATATTCTTTATTCCGTATTCCGCATGGTCGATATAATACAGATAAATTTTTTAATTTCCGACTTTTCTTAAAAAAACTGTTTCTTTCTAGAAAACAAAAAGAAAAATTTGCGAGAAATATAAATTAATGAGCAGCAGGCGAGGGTGGTGATTGAGATTACCATGTGAAGCCTAAGTTCGTCTCTTGTCCAGCACAGAATTAAATATGTTTAAAGTTCGTATTTAAAAACTCAATTGTAGGGCAAAGTTTGATTGTTATATATCTCTTTTTTCAAGCTTTCTTTTCATATTCATTATCGCAATCATAATTAGTCTCATGTAACTGATGTATGACAGCGTTTCTTAGATTGGGACCAGAGAACCGCATGGGTCCCTGAGTATTTTGTCTGTTATGGAATATTATTGTGTCCAGAGTTTTAGTTATCAGTGAATATTCATTAAGAAAATTTCATTACGAAATGAAAGGTATTTTTAAAAAATTTATTAGATTTCATAAGCCACATACTGCGAACTAAGTGAAATCTAATATGAAAATGAAATATTAAATCCAGTGAAATTTATACTTTACACAAGCATATCTATCTAGATCACACTTAATGTTTTTAGAATGATAGTAGAATTGAGTAGGCTCAATAATACCCCTCAGCGTGGTTATTTCTTATTTCCTCCTTCTACCAGATTAAAAAAAAAGAATACTAATATATTCATAAAGAATTGTATTTAGAGGCATAAAAAATGAAGAGTTACAAACAAAAACAAACTTCCTTTCAATTAAAAATTTTTTGTCGCTTGTGCGAAAACTTGTTAAAAAGCCAATAAATTATGTGAAAAGAAAAATCAAGAAATAAGGAACAAAAAGAAAAAGGAAACTTAGTCTTAATCCGATGTAAAAATCTGAAAGTCCTCCATCTGAAAGTTCCTCAAATAATGAAAAAAAACTAGCATTTTTTGACGAAAAATTTTTTCAACCGAAATTTAAGGACAAAAAAATCTCTAATAGGAAAGCAATAGCGATATGGATTGTTGATGATATTAGTGATATCACTGGATACGGCGTTCTTGAGTGATCAAGTAGATTTACATCAATTTTATAGAACATTATCAAAACCGGAACAACATTAAATCAGATTTTGTCAAAAATTAAAAATTCTTACTCATCATTTCTCTGTATTTACATATGGAACACATACCTACAAATGATTTTCTAGATGATGCTCTACAAATTCCTTTTCAACGTTCGCTATTTCCGGTCACACTCCGCTGCCTTATCAAACAAATTATACTAAGGATTCACCCAGCGGCAGAAGAAGAAGTGAATCACCAGCATTACCCTGATTGTTAAAAAACAGGGCTTACTTCCTCTCGGAAATGAATAATCGAACCACAGCAGCGGCGGTAAGTCGTTCTATCCATATGAATCTCATAAATAAATGGCTTATTTTAAAAGAATCAAAATTAATCACTTTTTTTTGGCAAAAAATTCTTCATCTACATTACGATCCATCTATTTTTTCAATCAACTTTTAAGTATTGGTTGGTTATTAAATTAATTATTATACAGACATACCGAATTTCTCAAAACAAGGTTGAAACCTGTTCTTTCTTTCAATAGTAGATTGTATATATTTGCCTAAACAAACTCCTGAAGAAACAAGCTAAACGAATAATAAAGCAAGCGATGTCGTTTACGCTAAAACAGCTAAGCGATTTGTTGATGTAATGAGAAGAAATTGACCAAAATATGTTCCTCACATTTTTCAATATCAATACAAATCAAAGATATGCATACAATTTATCATTTCGCAGATAATTCATGTGTAATTTCGAATTATTTTTTGCATAAAGATATAATGATAAATTTTAATTTTCCTGTTAAATTTCCATCGTTTTTGCTAATAAATGAAATTCAGTAGTGCATGAAAAGTGGTAAAACCGGTTACATATTCTTTTTCGGTTGTTTGGAAATAACCACTTTAGCTCTTTATAATATTTTAAGCAGACTGGCATCAGCAAGCTTCCTGGTTTTTGTTACCTTAAATATTATACTTTTTTTTTAGAGAGAGATAGAATGGCTTAGTAGGTTGTTGCTCAATTCAGAGCGCCAATACTGAGGTTTATCCTACGCAGGACTAAACCTGTTCAAAAATCCAGGTGGTGCTGGCGACTCACCTGTATTTCTATCGCCAAGGCCATATTTGTCCAGTGCAGCAAGCCAGTGGAGCGAGTTTAGCCAGTAATGGTGAGTATTCTTTTAAAAAAAAGCAGATTTGGCATCAGCTTCCTGGCTTTTATTATCGTAAATATTATGCTTATGAATTGCGTTTTATTCAAGATACAAATGAATAAGTAATTGGTTAATGCTCACCATTTCTGGTTAGGTTAACTCCGCTTGCTGTTAATTCGGTTACAAATTTTCGTCAAGGAGTGAATTGACGTAAGAAATACAGATGGGTCGCGAGCACCATTCGGATTTTTTTTTTTGATATTAGGTTACTCCTTTCTTCTACTCAATTCTGCTGCCATAGGCCAAACCTTTTCCTCTGAACCAATAATCTGAGTCACTATTTTCTCTGTTATCCTTGTTTTTTCTAAACGAACAGGCAGTATTCTATAGGTTCACTTTATTCGCGCTTATCAGTGTTGTAAATAATTATCAATCAAATTATCATCAGTCTGGTTTTCTTTAGAGTAAATTGTATCATATAATGTAAAGTTTTATTAGTTCAAAAGCATAATAACCGTAGGAATGAGTATAACGGAATTAGAGTATAATGAAGTATAACAAGTAAGTAAGTAAATATATACGACAATAACTAAGAAATAAGTAAGAAATAAGGAATAAGTAAATATATACGAAAATGAGCAAGAAGAAAATTATCATTATACAACTACTGCTATTTAATTTATAAAAGGCATAATTACATTAAAAAGCGGTTCTCACAAACACTGACCCGAGATGAAGGAAGACAATGGAATTTTTCCGAAAGAACTAACGGGTGGTCATTGCTGTATTATTATAAAAAGGGATGTGTGAAGTGCAAAATTAGACTAACATTTATTGATGGAAAAGTGCGAGATTAGGCTAATATTTCAAAGTCTAAATTGTTATAAAATAAAATAACTGTTCATGAAGCTTTTTATAGTGTACGGTGATAATTATAATAATAGTTAAGAGAACAAATTGAATCAAACTAAACAATCAAAACAGTTTTTTCTACTATTTTAAAGGCATCTTAGGAACAATTCCCGACAAATACTAAAACTTAATCAAATCACTTTCCGATTTCTAACTTTTTGGTTGCATTTTTTTCTATTTTTTGATCTTTATTTTTATCTTTATTGTTCTGTATATACATTGTAATAATTAGTTTAAATTATAAAAAACCATTGGTCTACATTATTTCTGACATGTGAAGTGATTTGGTTGATTTGTATCTGAAATACGACTAATAATAGAATTAATAAATAATAATAGATGATAACAATAATAATTAATTGATAATCGTAATAATCATAATAACAATAATAAAAGTGATAATAATCTGATGGCTCATAACACCATTCATATTTCATTTCTAATAGGCCTACTAAAGGTGAACATTATACAAATAAAGGGAAATTATAGAATAACAGAAATCGAAATGAATATTTTATAGATGAATATACGGATGACAAAAAGATCAAAATTTCAAACTTCCTGCATAATGCGAAGCTTTTAAAAAATGTCATGGATGAAATTATTGAATCATTTTTTAAAAATAGTTAAGGATGATGTATGGACATCATCATTCGGCAGCTTGTTGCAGTAATTAATGGTACGAACGAAAAAAAATTCTGAGTTCTTAATTTAGTTTCGCATATAGGTTTTAATTGATTTTAGCCAGTTGGATCTTGGGTTTAAATTTAACATTTCATTTGACCTAAAATCCAATATCTGGAACAATCTGATTTGATATAACCATATAGAATTTTATAAGTTAAATCTTATTTAATTCGTCAAATTAAAATGGAGCAGTCTAGGTATATAACTGAAGTTTTATAATATAATAATATTGCTATTAGGAGCGGGGCGAATTCTTCAAGGCACTGCACTTGATTTGCATTTAGGAGAATAAAAGGTAGTGCTATGCTTAAAAAAAGCCGAACGAATGGCTCGTATAATTTGATAAAAAATTTTTTAGCTATTTTTAAGCGGCCGAAAAATGAAAATTATTCTTGAGGATTTCATTACTATTATTCTGCAGTGAAGACCGGAATCAAGATTTTCATCCATGAATAAGCGTAGATTTGAATGTTCGAGGCTCATCATAAATAATATATAAGCCTTTGGGAAGTGTCAGAAAAACCAAAAGAATTTTTTACAAAAAAACTCTTCTCACTAAAGGACTCTGCAAGAATGAGTCAACTATTTAATATTCAAATTATACGAAATTTATCTTTTTTCTTCCTTTTTATAAACAATTCATTTGCTAATAAAAAAAAGACTACCAAATTTTAGACACAGCAATAAAACAACCTTGAAAAATGAGAAAAAAAATATAATTTCTATACAATTTCTTATGTAATTTGCATAATATTGTAAGCTCAACCCACAAGCTCTCAGAATTCGGAACAAACAACTTTAACGACAGCAGTCTCCCTCCACCACCTGACGGCAGCTCTCCACTATCACCACTTGACGGGAGCAAGCAACGATTCCTCTCCACCACCTGACGTCAACAATTTTTCTCCACTACTGGACCTCAACGCGATATTCTTCGTCCTTAACGTAAATTTAATTTGTCTCGTCAACCCAATTATTATTGTATTATATTCTTTGCTAATTCAACTAAAAATTTTCGACTCAAATCAACTTTCAAGACAGGAAGGCTAATTTGCTTGTCATATAACCAGATGGTAATTCTATTGAGATAATCTTGTAGCGGAGATAATCTTGTAGATTATTCGATCTACTATGAGAATAATAATTTTTACAATTAGTTCAGAAATAAATGGCAGAATTCAATACACCTTTGGTGATACCGTTAATAATAAAATAACGTACCTGATACTTGTCTTGTGGGAAGTCTAATATATATGGAACCATATCTGAAAGAGAGTTAATGATACGTACAGCTTGATATCAGTTTGAATAATCTGATATCCAGTAAGCTTTCTGGTAATGTATCATTTAAGCTCTCTGTAACTTATCTATTAATGGTGAACATCAATTTACTAACACAGAAACAGTATCAAATACTTTGGCCAAATCTAAAACAAATCTATACTATTTTTCCATTATCAACAGATCCTGACTAATCAAAAAGATTAATCAATATTTATGAAACAGTGGATTTTTTCAAGCAGAAATCATGCTGATGGGAGAATATCAAATATTATTGGCATCAAGGTTGCTAAGCATTTTTTTGTAAATTAATTTCTCCAGTACTCTGCTACCGACGCGCGTTAGGCTAATAGGCCTATAATTGGAAGAATCATGGGTATTCCCTTCCTTACGAGTAGGAGGTATAATTCCTAGATTCTTGGATTTAGACTATATTTCGTAATATCTTTAATTAAAATAGAGAAAGGCTTAGGAAGATTGCGTATTTTTTATAAAATACTGCAGAATATGTCCAAGACCAGCTAATGTGGATGGTTTAAGTTTATTCAAGGCATCATGAACATCTAATATAATTATTTTAATCACTCTGTGGAGACTAGTTTCAAAAAGAATCTCTGTTAGTATTCAAAAGTTGCTCACTTACAAGGTATTTATTGAATAATTTTATGGAAATTTTTAAAGCATTCTTTCCATGCAAAGAGATCAAATGATAATTGTTCTTGTAAGGGTATTTGTAAGGGCAATAGCATTATATTTAGAACAGAACAATCAAATTATATTTGATTACAACATGATTGTAAGGACTTGATAAATATGATGTTGCGAAAATTATTTAAGGATAAGATTTTACGAAAATCACTGAATCAATGGGTATTTTTTTCTGCCAAAAAACCCAGCATGGTCGGTTCAAAATTATTTCATCACATTGACTCATTTCCTAAAACCTTGAATTTCATGGCCACAGATATATTTTTTTGCATTATTTAGTTAACTTTTTATCACGCAAGGCTTAAGCCATGCCATTGATATAGAAAAACCAAAGTAAACATAAAATGAAAAACTTAGTGGCACATATAATAAATGTATTATCATCATATTATTTTCCAAGGCTCACATTATTTTCGGTTATAATATGGTGTATTTATTCTATATATCATATTATTTAATATGATAAATTCAAAATTAAAATCAAAAGGAACCAAAAATGTAGTTTTCTATGTTATTCGAGATAGATTTCATGTATAAATAAAAAGTATCCAAAAGTAATTTGATTAAAATTATTTTGCGACGCAACTGGCTATATGCATTTCTCCAAATATTGACTTAAAAATTCTCGCGGAATAAATCATTAATCAACAAAAAACTGATGCAAAATCAGTAAAAATATATGAAGGAATTGTTTTTTAGTTCATTTATTTTGAACTATTCCACTTTTCAGTGATTTAATATTACTTCTCTACTCTTTAACAACTCCGTTCAGTAAACACTGCTCTTTCACCCCTTATATAAGTCTTTGTCAACTTTCTGCAGGCTATACTATTCTTTAAGGCGTTATATTTACTGTTTATCATCATTATAATATAATATCATACCAGCTTAATTCGAATAGAATATATCAAAGTTATGCGCTCTTAAGAAAATCGCAAATTTGGAATTCGCAGTGTTTGTTTACATGTATGTATATTGTACCTGAGCTGTGACAAACAATAATTTATGAAAATTTTCATTCAACATTTCATCGAATCGCCTGGATAATAACATGTGGACCAATGACAGTCTGGTCATAGAGGTATTTAAACTTAACAAGTAGATGCTCAAAACGAACTCGGATTTCTTCACGAATTTCTGCATCGTTTTTGTGGAGGACATCCTAATCTTCACCGAATTATTTTGATTTCAGTACATTTATAAGAACTTAATTTCTTCATCAAAACTATTTTAGTGGTTAAAAAATCATTAATACAAGCTATAAGGAGAATGGTAGATAGAGAAGGATGGATAGTCGGATAGATATTCTTTTTCTTCTAACAGCTCTCATCATAACTGGTTAAGGCTGGCTCTACTGGCTACAAAGATAAGACGTTTTCACGCCGCTCAATCTTCTGCTATCATTGACAGTAGCAGAAGCCACTCCTTTTTCCATCGTCTAAATCAGTATATTGTTGATCCATTTATATGTTCAAAATCTTTCCTGACTGTATCAGTCCAGGTTTTGATTGGCCCACCTCGCTTTTGACGCCATCTATCACAGGAAATATATGCCAACTTTTGTGGTGGGTGATGAAGAACGTGCCTTAACGGCGATGGCGACGCTTTCTGATGGTATTGTTAATACAAGTGGGATTTCACCGAAGATGGATGTGATCATTTGCGATTTTATCGGCTCGGCAAATCCGTAAAATGCTCCTTAGATATGAGTAGTCAAAAGTGGATAACTTCTTAATATCCTTTATTCTCATCTGCCATGTCTCACAGCTACATAGCAAGATCTAGCGTATAAGAGCTATATAGATATATAGACTATATATAGACGCAGATATTCGTTTTTAGAATAATTTTGAGATAGGTCCACAAAAGGTCTCGCAAATCAGAAGCACGCTATTTCCGGGCGCCGCTATCCAGATTGCAATTTCCTTTTTCACTTTTTCGTTTGGGATTAGAGGGTATCAAAAATTTTTAAAATCTAGCACTTCCTCAACCGATGATGAATTGATAAAACATATTTTATCAGCTTCTTATAAATGAAATGAAAAGACTTTCGTTTTATTTACATTCTGAATCTGATTCTCCCTGCAGTTGTTGACACATTGCTTTAGCATTACTTGTGTTTCATCATGATTATCAGCAAAAAAGACTACATCGTTTTTCAAGATTTATTCAAAACCTTGGAGTGATTTGCAAACTTCCTGAGTGTCGATAAGCGATGTCCATTATATATTCTATGGCACAATTGAATATATATGGGAAAGAACGCATCCTTGACGAACACCAGGTCTTACTTCGAGCTTTATCAGTTCCCTGTACTGGCACTGACCTGTGTTGATGTAAGCAGATAAAAATTTTATATGAGTCGAATGATCATCTCTGATAATCGATTATCCTCCAAAGCGCTGTTCTATCAACTGAATCTAAGGCAGCTGCAAAAATTCAAAACAATTCAAACAGGTGACAGTGGATTGACCAAATATTTGAAGAGATGTTCCAACACCCTTCTTAATGTGAATATCTGGTAGCATAACCCTATCCTGGTCTAAATCCAGCTTGATTAGGGCACATCCTGCTGTCTCGTACTGCCATAAATCTATTCAACAGAAGGAAAACGAAAATTTTCGCGAAAATATCTAGACTGATTTTTCGATAACTATCACAGTAGTCACCTTAGGAATTGGAAGTACTGCTTTGCCTGTCACCTGGTATTGTTTCTTTCTTCCATACCAGAGAGTATATGTGTTGAAGATGTGTTGTGAAGGACAACATTTGAAGAATTCAATATGCAGACCATCATCTCTGGGAATTTTATTGACTTTCAGTTTTTGTATAACAAAGATTATTTCAAATTCTGGTGGTGGTTCACATCTGCAAAAATATGGCTCGAGAGCAATCCAGCTGACTATTCTAGACAACAGATGGTGGTATGTTTAGCCTCAAACAATTCTTCCACCTTATAAGCAATCCTTAATAGCTTTAATAGGCCCAATATTACTATTCCATATTATTTCACTTCCCGAGTTCCCTCGATTATAGTTACATTACGAAGAAGGCGGAATAGTTTCCTACTGTCGCCTAATCTTCATTTTTAAAGCCATATCGCTCCAACTCCAACAGTGATTTCTATCTCATTGTACTGCTGTCGTTGTAATTCTTCGAAGCATCTGATAGTCAGAGATCCTGACATTCGTGCTTTGACAGCCTTTTCGAACAGTTGAAGAATTGCTTCCGAAACACATTTAGTGCATTTTATACTAGAATGTTTTGCTATGGAAGTAGCTGACTTTCGGAGACGTCTTCATTTGGGATCAGTATTCATTCGCCATTCCAGAGATATCACTGAAATTCATTTCACTGAGGTGCTTTAATAATTCGGTTTGAAATGCAGTTACCAGAATCTTTAGATTTCTCTGATGTCAGGAGAAAAAGTTGATGTTCATGTTCAACAAAGCGAAGAAAGCGTTCTCCATTGGCGCATCGCACTCCGATGCCGTTTTCGTTAATTCTCCAGTTTATCGTTGCGGCATCGTGGGCATTCCAGTCTCCCCACATTACGATCATCTTTCAGTAGAGATGTTAGCAGTTGAAACTCCACATAGAATTTATTTTGTCGGGGTTATCTACACATAAAGTTGGAGCGTATACATTGATGACTGAAATATATTGCAAAATCTTCCTTTGAAACGAGCATAGGCCACACGGTTGTGTACCGACTTCCGCTCAATCAAAGTGGCCCGAGCTTTTTCAGATATGACAATCGCTATGCCATTTCACAAAAAGTTATCTAAAACACCATGATGATATAACCAGCATTTCTTCTCGGTTACCAGGTTGAGCAATTGCTTGAGACCTAAGTAAGGGCGAAGACAGACCACCGACAAACAGGCAATATCCATATGATATTTAGAAAGAGTGAAGGCGTTCTAATGCTCCACGCTGCTACAGCCAACACCTCACCGCGCGTGCAGAGAGCCGTTTGCCTTGACAGGCTTGAAGTAATTATTCCGACTCAAGAGTACATCTTATTCACAAGCCTTGGTATCGTTTTACTATGCCCGGATTGTATATTTATCGCATGTACCACCGTGCTGGCGGCATCATGCTAATTAAAACCAGAACCTTTCACCACAAAGTAAATCAAGGATATAGTTGCAAGCGAGTCCTTATCAGTCATCTAAATATTTGAAATCACGCCAATTATTCCTGTCAATGACAAAGAAAGAAAATAAAATTAGGAGAGAAAAATAAAATAAAATAGAAAATATAAAGAAAAATAAAGCTTATCTTTAGAAAAAAATTAAGTTATGTTGTTATAGTTTTATTTTTCTGTTTTGGTTAAATTTTATATATATAATTTAATTCATAATTTATTTTTTGATCTTTATCTTTAATTTTTTGTTTTAAAAAATTTGAAATGGGCTTGACTCAATTGTTTGTAGCACAAGTTCCAGAAATAGTGCAAGAGAAAGCAGACGGAACAAATACGACCGCTCAAGAAAATAAAAATGTATAATGTCTGAGATTTGTATATAATGTATTAGTATACTGTATATGTTTTTTATATATGTATTTTATATATATTATATACATATTTTATATATATATATATATATATATTTGATAGATTTGTATATGTATATTTGTATGTATAATTTCTATTTTGCAAAAAAATTTTATTATTCATTAGGAAATGTTCATTGGAAAAAATGTTCCTTGAGTGCAAAGTAATTATTGCACTTAATAATTTTTTCAGAGTAATTTTAAATTTATGTATCAATCATATTTGACAGAATCTTTATTTGTTGAGTATTTTAATCGCTAATCATCCTTTGTATACCAGCTGTAGTATAGCCAATATAATATTGAAAACACAACGAATGCTGAAGGGAATATTATTCGACTATCTAAAATACATTATTTGATACAAAAGCTTTTCCTGATCCAATAGATTTTAACTTTGTGATTTATCTCGATATCATTTGAATGTATTATAAATTTATTGTATGGTGATAAAAATCAAACTGCTAAATTTATAAATTTCTGAAAAAAATCAGCTACTAAGTTTATAAGAAATTACATTTGTCTATTTGCCGCGCAACCATTTCATTATTTGATGCGCACTTTTGGCAAGGTTTTGTGATATCAATATCGTTAAATGATTCTGCGCCAACATTTCTTCTATTGCCTGATATTAAGGTCTGAAAATAAAAAAAAAAATAGTTTTACTCAAATTTAAATCAAAAACTAAATTATTTTTCGCTAATTGATCGATCTTAATACTTCTCTATTCTAAAATGTTCACTTTGGGAGCGGATTTATCAATTTTTATTTCTTCGGCTGAGGTCAAGCATTATGGACTGAATCCCTGTCACTTGACTGGAATTAACCTCTCATTAAAAATGGTTTCTGGAGAAGAGGAGACTCTGGAGATAACCAATAAAACTAACTAAACCAAAATGGAGGATGTTGGTAAATGATGAATATTGGTATTTAGTTTCAAAATATGGTTGTGATTTCAAAATCAAGTCAAAAATTTCAAAAATTTTCCTCATTAAATTTAAAGCATTCACTTTTTAAAGTTTATGAATCCTTACATTTAATTGTAAAAAAGTATAGTGAATACAATGAGATCGTAATCGACAAATTCATCAGTCGAGCCGTAACTTTTGAAGCCTTTTTGGACGAAATATGTCTTTATATTCTTTATTATTATTATTTTTTACATTATTTGTTTATATTATTGTAGTTTCTATATTATTTATTATTATTTTATATTATTATTATTTTATTTATTATATTATATTATTATTATATTATTAATATTATTTTGTTATTATATTAGAAATATTATTTTTCTTACTTGGTTAATTCATTTCTTGGTTCATATAAAAATCGAAAAATGAATTAAATTTTAGCAATTTATTGATTCATTTGCACTAGAAAAAATAGTTGAATTTTTCTAACGATCATCTTAGAACAATTAATTAAAAAAGTGATTTTTAGAATATAGGATAAAATAACTAATTCTCACAAATCCAGAAAGTTTTGAAGCCAATGTATTTTTTTAACATTTTGGCGCATTTTGTATTTTATTTTCGCATTATGCAAAAGCTTCAGAACAAATAAAACATAATTACCTGTTGACAAGGAAATGCATTGATACAACATTTTCTATGAGGTTCTTTAAAGAGAATCGGTATATATTTTATTATATTTTTTAATGAAGCTCCTCGTTTAATAAAGAATCTTGATTAACTAATTACTGTCAATGAAATGCTTTTCTGTTAGCCTACGGAATCGAAAAAACTGTTGGCAGTGTCAAAAATGTTCAAAAAATTCATGATGAGATCGTTCTGAAATGCTTTTTTCATTGCTTAAACGAATTTAATCAGATGATATGTGGGAAAGAATTATGAGGATATACCGAAAATTTTCAAAAAAAATTAATTTTCGAAGTTAAACATTTTTATTTATTTCCTGTTATTTTCTTTTTCTCCATTTTTTATTTTTTTTCTCTTTCATTACGAAGTGTCTAAAGTGTATGTCTAAAGTCTGCCATGAAATCCAAAATCCAGGCGGCTGATGAGGACCCACTTATATTTCAATCCCCCAAGTAACTCTTGATGAAAAGGTCTGGTTTTATTGGTCAGATGGTCATATCTTCCAATGTATTGATACTCCTAGTTTGATGGTAGGTACGAAAGCATCAAAACTGGAGAATAAAAATATTCTAATGTTCCATAACATAATGAGCCATGGAAACCGTCGATTCCACACATATGCGATGAGATCTTGACCACAGAACGTTCATGGATGTCAGGAGTCCACACTCTGTCAAAATATCATATAGACATCACCTCCATGACAGAATTTCTTCTTTCTCATTTCGAATATAGAGAAGTTATTAAACCTGGTTCAGAGCAGAAATACTGGCTGTATCATTACGGTGTCTCTAATAATTCGGCTGTCATATCTAATAGGGCCCAATCTACTTTGACTGCATAAGCTGATTAAAGCTGATTATACTGTAATATATTATGACTGTATGATATGCCCAACATCTCTGTAGAAAAGTGACAGTCATAGCTGAGGGAGATATGTAGGCCAGTAGGCGCCACAGCGGATTCTTGATTGGTAACATGATACTGGTAACATGATCCGATGCACAAATGGAAAGTGAGATAAATGTGTCTTCTTTGTTTTCCTGAGGACTATGGACTTTCTGCTATCGATGCATGCTCCCGAAACCGAAAATATCTATGGAATGGAATATGGAATTCTCGACATAAGCAGCATTCCAACCAGATTGATTATGTTTTGGCCAATCATTATTTTAAATGTTCTTCATTAAATAAGTTGCGAAATCACTTACGGAAGTATTTCTTATACATCGAGCAAAACCAGTGGCTATCGATATGTTTTTATTTTCTGATTGACTATTATCAAATGAGTAATGAGCCCTAGATTCTTTATTATTTTTTGATTCTTTCTTCTGAAAAAAAAAGCTTTTATTTCGATATATTAATAAAAAAAAGATAAAAAAAAAGATCACAGATGGTGTTTAATTGGACCCCTTTCTTTCATAAAGCTGGAGAATGAAGTCTTCAAATGAGGAGTGCATCAAGAATAAATAGCTTCTAGCTCTTAAGATAAATGTTCACCATTCTTGGAGAGGACAGCTCTACTGGCTGTTAGTAAGGTTGGAAATTTTTGCGAGGTAATCATTTCTTGAAAGGAGGATCGCCAACGCGATAATTTTTAAATTACAGATCTAACTCTGTCGAAATGAATCCTTGCTTCTCAACACGATAATTTAAAACATTATATACTCAGCTATTCCTTCTGGCTCTTGAGGTATATGGTATATGGTATTTTGTAAGAAATATAAAAGAAATATTATGATATAAATTAAATCTAAGGGCTATTTTACTCTTGATAATGGAAATATATAAAAAAAACCTGCGTGCCATCACTAGAATAAATATCAGCAATATCGGCAACAAGCTTATGGATGCAGTTATATTCTCTTTTTGTCACATAATAACTAACAAATGAATATTCAAGCAAAACTAAAAAGATCAAGGCCTGAAATAAATATAAAAATATAGTTTTCAAAAACCAAATTTTTTACAAACTTGGTTTAAGCAAATTTTGCAAATAAAATAATAAAATTTTAATTTTATTTAACCTAAAAGACTCACCTGAGAGAATGTAAGCCATATATCGAGCGCTTTTATATAGCTCACCTGTAACAAATAATATTTTAAAAAATTCACTTATAGAATGCTTTATTTCTTTCGAAGTTGATTATAAAATATATAATTTTAATATTTACTTTCAGAAAATATATTTAAAAAGTGAGGGAGTGGAGGTTAAAAATATAATTGAATGATGCAAATAAAACTCGCTTGAGGCAAATCTTGACGAGCTCCATTGCTCATAGTGGTCAGTGTAAGAAGAGAAGTGATGGTTAATGATATTCTGGCAGGAGACGCTCGTGGATCGAGCCAAAAGCTCATCCAAGATATAGATACTAACATTCCAGTTGGTATATACGTCTGAATTATATGAAATAACATCAATCTTTTCATTACTATGAAGGCCTTTATACATGACCAATTTCCTGAAATCGCTTTAGACTTGTTTTGCCTCATTGACTTTAAAAAAAGGGCTTTTTTCAAAGAAAACAATCTCTTAATTTAATTTATTACTATTAAGTTATTTTGTGATAAAAAAGCATAAAAAAAAGTAAAAGATGAATTTCACAAACAAAATGGCAGTGAATTACATCTTATGATCATGTTCACTGCCATAAACTATTTAAAACAGATTTCTTTATTCCCAGTGGAACGATTTGTAGGAATCAAATTTAGATATTAGAATCATCCATCATCATCGCAGCACTTGATCTGTTATCTATT
This sequence comes from Dracunculus medinensis, assembly GCA_900625125.1. Taxonomy (NCBI): domain Eukaryota; kingdom Metazoa; phylum Nematoda; class Chromadorea; order Rhabditida; family Dracunculidae; genus Dracunculus; species Dracunculus medinensis. The sequence continues at coordinate 74,797 of UYYG01001189.1, forward strand.
TCCGAGAGTAACTTGAAAAACCAATTCAAACATTCCTAACTAACATTGAAATTCTTGATTACGACGTAAATTTCCTCGGATTATTCAAAGAATTTTAATTGACTATTTTTAAATTCTTTGGCAATCCACTAAATTCATTTCGTTTAAATTAATCATCAGAGTTTGATCGTATCAGTCAACTTAAAGTATTCTAATATAAATAAATTATCATTTGCATATTCTGTGGTTTCTTTAAAGATATGACTGAGAGGAGGGAAGGTTGAATGAAATCGTTGCTTCGATTCGCATCAAGCATCAGAGGTTATATTTTCTGCCCCTTGACATGAATAAATTTACAAAAATATTAAACCCGAGCAGCGCACCATTCGTAAATAAATCTCATGGGATTCTCAGACAAAAGTTAGTAGAACCGTTAAAATTATTTCTGCCCTTTAACATCGACAATAAAATTTTCATGGCGCAATTTCAAAAATACTAGAAAAGAAAAGAATTTAAAAATATATCGGTTTTATATCAGTTTTTTTTGTTTTCGAGCAACATCGTTTTACAGCCTGTATCTGATTGTTAATTATTGGTCAAAAGTGGTGAAACAGACCTGATTTTCGAAACATTGGATACGGCCCACTACATCTCTCAAATCGTGTATTGGTAATAATCATGTCATTCAATTTGATTTCGCTGTTACTTCCTATGGGAAAATTCGGAGGATCGTTGTGCCAAGTAAGATTAAGGATATTCTCCACATAAGCATCTAAAATATGAAATAGAGTAATACAGTCATCCGTCAATCAAAAGTAATTAATCACTGCAGCAATTCTTGAAAATTAAATGTCTTATTTTGAATTTTCTGAAATAATTTGATTTTTAAGCAATAAAACAAAGTTAGATTTGGAGACTATGCTAAACGATAGTCAAAAGAAGTAAATAGAAAAATAAATTAAAAATAAGTTGAAATAAGCTGATGTTATACGGTAATTTGGCTGGTGTTGATATCTTGTCTTTCAGTGCTTTATTCATTTGGGTTTTTCATGCTTAAGCTCAGTAGATTTTGATGATTCTCATTTTAAATAAAGCTAAAAAAAGTTTCTCCCCTCTTAGTTGAAATGTTACTTATTTTAAGTGAGCCTAAAAGAGATTTGGTAGGCGCTAAAGGAATATATAGAGTTTTGAAGATAAAAAAATATAGAAAGGCTTAAGAAATTTTAAATGATAACGAAATAACAGAGCTAATAACCTAAACAAAAAAGTTTGAGGTTCATAAGAGAAACCAATTAATCAAAAAAAGGTGCGAAGATTTTTAAGTGAATTTTTAAGTGATAGAAATTCAGCAATAATAGAATAAATGCAGAAAGTAAGCGATAAAATAGAACAAAAGAATTCGAATAATATAAGTCCCATATAGTTGTAGATAAAAAATAATGGCAACAAAAAGGCGCAAATGCTATAAAACAATTGCAGCAAAGAACCTTCCTCTCAACGAATTTTGAAATTTTTAACAGAATTCTGAAATTTGACCGTGGAATGAAATGAGTATCATTTATAATGTTGAGCAAAGAGGAAAAAACTTCGCAAGACTCTCTCCCACAAACATCTCGGAATACTTCAGTAGCTTAAGTAGAATCCTTTTATTATGCAATCTTCCAGTTCTCCCATTTAGTTATCTTTTATCACTCTCATGATTATATTATCTTCTTACATTACCTTTCTCCACCTCATATCTGCCCATTCTTTACTGTAGCTGCAGGATAGTCGATACGTTGCCTCGATAATCTCACTATCCGCAAACTTAAAAGTTAATTTAGCCGGCAGTATAGCAGAAAAATTCGAAAAGCCGTCCAAAAATTTTTAGAAAATAGAGAAAATAGAAAATAAATTTTTCATCCTTTATATCCTAAAGAAATTAAGAAAAACAAGACATATAATGCTTACAGCTTTGTATAACAAGTGGACATTCCTGCTTGTCCATCGGGAACCTTTGAAGATCCATCATACATGATAACGTAACATCTATTCTGAATTCAAAAAAAGTAACCAGCTCATTTCAAATAAAGATTAATATTATATGACATCTTGCATAAAGTATTCTGCGAAAATTTAGTGGTATTATGACTGCAAAAATTCAAATCAACCTCATTGATTTAAAAATTAATCCATCTGGGTATATAATAACCATGAAATTCGGTGTAGTCACTTCTTGGAGGTAGGCAAATTTAGAATTTACAAAATAAAGATCTGGATGCCATATGCGGTCAGCAATAAATTTATTTGCTACAAGTATAGGATAAGTGCAGTTATGTGCCAATCGTCGATCAAACCAGCCCATTGCCAGATACATATCAACTTCAAAATCCTAAATTGCCGATAATATCTCCTTGACCGAAATATTGACTAATATGGATAAAAAAGGAAAACAATATACAATAAATCAAGCCGAGCCTAATTAACGCATCAAATATAGTGTGAGTCAAAGATTTTAAGAATGCCATGAAGTGTTAAAAGATGGATGTGATGCGGTTTTGTTTATTTTATTTATTTTAATTATTCTGACTATATCAAAAAATCAAAACGATAACTGATCTGTAATTTTTTACTAAAATTTGAGGTTAAGTGATGCGCTGCTCCGACAAAGGTGGCCGTGATGGGAGCAAACTATTTATTTAAAGTGAAATATGAGCAATGTTCCGAACCCACTCGAACTCTTACTCTCAAGTGACTCCCTGACGAATGTATCTCATTCCCAGTAGTCAACAGAGGAAGCCAATCTAGAAATAGCGGATATAGAAGAAGAATTCTATACTTTACTAACTATGAAAAGCTCACCATAGTTTGTGCTTTAAATGACGACATCGACTCAATATAAACTGCAACAGATACGTCAGTCGTCAAACCTGTAAAAGATTGAATATAAACTAGAAATTTTATTCATGTATATGACTGCATAAGCAATCAACAAATATAAATATTTTCTTTTTTATCCTGCTTGCTCAAGAATTATCCAGTTAGTTCTGTTTGAAATCAATGATTATAAACAAAAATTGCTAAATGTCATGACCTTGCGCTTGGCCTGGTGCCATAAACATGTTATAGCCATCTTTGACAACTCCGTTGCCAATAATTCGTAAAAGGCGGTCTGCTGATTCAGACCTAAAAAATTGTTGAATTTTATTATCATCCTTGATTATGCTTGCTTCGATTTTAAATGTTATGGCAGAATTTTTTTAAAAATATCATATTCACGTCAAACAAGACGATCACAGGACGATCTCCCATGGTGACTCATGTGTCCTCGACGAACTTACGATTCAAATCAACCATCGATTTGGAGCAGTAGCTGCAGTGATTCATTTATATTACTTCCAGTGAAAGTCAAGCAACATGAGTTAGATTCTCTCTAAAGTAGAATAAAACAATGAATTTTCACTGAGTTCCGATGGTTTAAGGAAGAAGTCAAATTATCGCAAACCTTTTTTAAGAAATGATTTACTATTTTTTGCGGATGAGCTTTAAAAGAAAAATTTTTAAATTTTTACTTGCAAATGATTCAATAATGTAATTAGGAAAAAAAATTACAGCAATTATTTAAGCCTTAATATTATTATTACTAATATTATTATTATTAAATAATATTAAATAATTTCAACATTTCAAAATTTGTTAAGATATAGAAAAATAATTTGAGAAATTTGAGAATATATTTTTTATGATTGAGTCGGTCATTCATCAAGTTAATTTAATTTATCGTTCAATTCAAAAAACAGATCATTTTTCAAAGAGATATGGAATTCATTACTTATTTGAATACAATATTTCTTCCAAATTTACATGAGAGTCAATTAATATTTTTCTTCGATAACTGAAAGATTTTGGCAATGATAATTCATTTAATGCTGTGATAAGTCTCTGATTTGACAATCTGATTTCACAAAAAGATCGGATTTTTTCATATTAGGTCCATGTAAAAAAAGTCTCAATAACTTTGTAAAGATAAGGAAGATGAACGATTACAAAGGTTTGAAAATGAAGATTTTTATCAGTTTTGATTTGAGTGTTTCAATAACAATAAGCTATAGCTAGCAATATTCAACACTCTTAAATTCAATTTCGAAGAATTTTTTTATTCAAACTGAATTTTTCCAGAAGAATTTTTTCTGGAAATTTTTCATTCTTATTCTACACTCATATAATATATATATATATATATATTTTAAAACAATTTTTATCAAAATTTTACAAATGCAAATCAATAAATATACTTTAAAATGAGATATTTTTTGAGTCACTCTATGTGCTTCATTTTAAATGAAGTCTATTTGAAATTCATTTATTATATGGTTGTTTCGTATTTACACATGTAATTACCATACAATGAAATCATCTATACATATACTTGAAATATTATTCATCGAAATTTTTCTTCGCTATTCCCCCTTACAGATGCTCAATGTTTTTTTAAGAAATCAAGGTGTATAAGGTAAGTAAAACAAGGTAAGTAGAAACAAATAGAAATGTTTTTATGATATAAGAAATGGAAATATAAAAATCTACTGAAAATCGCTGAAAAGTAGAAAAATTTGCTAAACTATATGGTGAAAAAACCTATTTAATATCCAATAGATATATAAAATGTTAGTTCGATTTCATTTAATCTATAATTATTCAGTTTCAAAAGCGGAAATAGTTAACAACATTTGTGGATCGTTAATTTTTTCTGCTTTCCCAAGGGTTTATTCGCAAATTTCTGTTTAATCGATTACGATAACAGATATAATCTTTAAGGAATCAAAGCTATTTTAAGGATTTATATCAAGAATTGCGGTCCATAATCATCAGCGATGTGATATCGTTTTCATTTCATTTTAAGGCATTTTAATGGTAGAATTATGTGAAATTTAACATTGGCTAGAAGCATATACTAGATAATCTAGTCATATTGAAGAACGATAAAAAATGTTTAAAAGCGAAACAAACCATTCCAACTCATCGACTTGATTTCCGGAGCGCCACGATTCGCACAATGAATGAATTTGGTAATTCGGATCAAAAGAATTTTTGCTAAATTTATTGTAGTCGATATCAGTGAATGAGCTGGAAATATGAAAAGTCCCCATTAGTTTTGAAGAAAGCCTTTTTTAAAAATAAAAATAAACATTTTAAATACTAAAAATAAATATTTTAATATTTTGATAACTTGCTAACTTACTTTGATTCAACAATATAAGCCGAGTTTTGATGGCCACCTTCAGAAAAACCTAATGAATACGCATGTATACTCTTATTTATCGATGGTTCCTGCAATAAATTTAATTTAATCTTTAAATTTATTCAAGTGCTTGTAGCATTATTCTTTTTTTAAAATTTATCCAGCACTACTAATTTTGCTAGGTTTTTGCGCAAATTTTAGCGCAATTTTTCAGAAATTTTACTTATAATTTATTGTCAAATATGTAATAAGGACTAAGGTGAGAAAAAATTTTTCATTTTCCTCAAAAAAGAGATGAGGTATTGAAAAGTTTCAACTCGTATAAAAAATTATTAAATAAATGAATAAACTAAAAGACTGATAGGCTGATAAGATGAAATATCAGTAAAAGTTTCTATTAAAATATGATGATTAGAGAAATATTTCGCTTTTATTTAATGGATGACGAACTATCAGTGGACTAAATAAAGGCAAATTGTGAACTGAATCAAAATTCTAACCAATTTGCCTTTCAAAAATGAAAGTCTGATGGAATTTATCCCAATAAAACAGGATTAACTTCAATGACTACCTTATCGAGATTTGCTAACATTTTAGTAAGAGCAATATGTTGCTCGAATTGGTTCATTTGATGAGATTTTTTCGAATAATCGCTTAATATAGCTGCTTTAATATCGTTGATAAATGGTTGTCCACAATGCATTTTTATTTTTGCCAAAAGAACCAAAATAGTTGCGAAATTCATTACAGTGTCATGGGCACATATTCAGTGTTCCTCATTTCAACACCAGGTTCGACTGAATTTTTGGAAAATCGACAAAATAATACTTAGAATGCATATCAATTCACATGAATGCAAGTTATAAATATGCTACTATAGCTGTACAGTACACGTTCAAAGTAAATTCAAAGTAAAAGTAAGTGGGAAGAATAAACGCAATAAAAAGTCTCTAAGCAATATGATGCATTTAAAAAAAAAGGAAAGCAAGTTAATATATAATGCTGAAAGAAAAATGGGAAGTCATCTTTATATCACATCAAGAAAAAAAAATTTTCAGCACATCATCCGCTTTAATTTGATATATATATATATTGCATGACTGGTTAGCGCTCTCCATTTCTAGCTACACCCTTCTCTGTTGGATGCTATTACGGTTAAAAATTTTTGTCACGGAGGCGCTAGAAATACTCGTGATAGCCAGCACCATCTAGATTTCTTAATGAAAAGTTTGCTTCTGTCAGAAGCAAGACCATGTATCTATAAAATGAACAAATCTTATGAGTATGAAACATTAAAAATGACTGCTGCAAATCGAAAATTAAGAAATATTTATATAGAATGATCGTAGAAGCGAAGAAGTATGTCGAATTTTTTGATTGATTTTGAACAAATGCAAATACTTTAATATAGCTGAATAATATAACTAATAGAGCTAACTCATAAAATTTAATTTTGTTCTCTTTTAACTTTAATTTAACTTTAATTTTAATTTAACTCATAAAATCTATTTTGTTCTCTTAAACGAAAACCGAATTATTTCCAATGAAATAATGTGAAATAGTATTAAGTATATCTAGTGAACCTTATTCTTCATATTCTTCATAGCTAAAACCAATTCTCTATGCTTGATTTACAATTATAACCTATTTGATATGGCAAATCGTGATTTTTCAGCTGAATTCATTACCTTTCACTTTAGGAAAATTATTTAGGAGACCTGCAAAAAAAAGATGGTTTGGCCTACTATTAAATTTGTAAGTAGTTTAAGATGGGGTGCAGCAATGCCCAATATGGTAAGTAAATATGACTATTATTTACTATCCACAGAAAATTTATATGAAATATTGGCCAATTTTCCTTGCAGCAACTGAAAGAAACCGAACAGTCATGTGAAAAAAAACTAGCATTTAATCAATTTATTTATCGAAATCAAAATCAAATTTCCCTATTTCGAAAATATTAAATCGAAAAAATTTGATTACTATCCGATAAAAGTATGCAAAAGTGTGAATTCAAGAAGATAGCTTAATGAATAAGAATAATGACCAAAAAACAAATTGACTCAATAGCCGTTGAAAAAGAGCCCAATATAATCGAGATCTTAAATATAATATCCTTAACGGATTAAGGATCGATAAATTTTGAAAAAGCTATTAATGAAAGTGGTAAGGGGCAGAATATTCAAGTTTTTGTCGTCCAGACTACCATTTCAAGCATTATGGTTCAATACCTTCGGCAGGAAAATATAAAAATATCTTCGAAAATTTGGATTCTCTCTACTCCCCTCCTCCCTACTTCAGCTTCTAATGACTACATGACAAATTGTCTTATCCTGCTGTTTGATAGTGAACGAGCCTAACAACAAATTGGCACTTATTAATGCCAAAGATAACAAAAGCCAGCAAAAGCTGAATGAGTGGCATAATGGAATGAGCGGATAACAAAATATCAAGATATAAAATAAATGGCTATTTTTAAAATAGGCGTAAGCTGCAATAAAATTTGTTATTGTAAGATCAAATGGCTGCCAGCCATTAATTCTATAAGTAGATAAAATAGCATATTAAGAGATAGCATTAACTGAATAGTACAGTGATATGTTCTGTATAAAAAAGTTGGCTTTAACTCAGGTAAGTCAAATATCTTTCAGCTGATATTTTGAAAAAATAAGTTAGAAATCGGAAAAAGAATTTTTTGGTTACAAGATGTATATTATTTGAATAGATAAATAGCGCTATCAATTGTTGTTGATATTGTTATAACAACCACGCCTCAATAAATAAATTGGTGATTTGTTGTTGATCACCATTTGGTACTGATTCTAGCATTAATTTTTGGATAAATCGATTAAATATGGAAATCGTTTTTTATCCAAAATTGGTAAAAGAAATGTACTTAAGGGGAAAACTGTCTGTCTACTCTATAAGATCAAACACTTCCAGAAAAGTTCAGCGATAGAATATTATTTCATTAATAAGAATAGGACAAAAAAGCAATAGAACAAGCAAATAATATCCGCAAAAATTTTTCAATATTATCAATAATCAATAATCTTAAATTATAATCTTAAATTTTTTCTAAGAGCGCTCACCATTACCGAGTTAATCTCGCTTCACTGGTTTGTCCAAACAAATTTTGCTAGGGAATATTTGGCAACAGAAGTAAATGGGTCGCCATCATCACCTGGATTTTCGGAAGATGGATGTAATCCTGGTAGCAGAACTCCAGCGCTGGCGCTTCGAAATTTGTACAACTCACTGAGTCAATGTGGCAACAATATTCATTCTAGAAATATAAGTTAAGCGTAGTTGAGCAAGTTGAGTTGCGAAAACTGTCTCTTTTCACCACATTTATTGTATTACCTCTTATAGTTAAATAATTCTGAAATAATTAAAATTCAAAATGAAATTAGTGAATTTTAAACGAATTAATTTATGATATGATGCACTTTGGATTTATCATTTAAATGTAGCAGAATAGATAGATTATTTGTTATGCGCACAGAGTTCGAATTCTACGCCGTTTGAACTTATTCTAATCATTAATAAATTCTGATGGTGACGATTCTCTTGTACTTGCATCGCCGAACGCACTGTCACTCTGGCGAAAATTTCTTGTTTGCTCTACTTCTTTACCTACATCTATTTCACGTTCTTTTTCATCACTATTCATTCAGCACTTGATTTATTAAAAAAAAAAAATTTTTTTTAAATTTTTTTCATGCCATTTGTTGAGAAATATTCATTCGAGTCAACGTTCACCCAACTGACCAATTTTTCATCAAAAGGATTTTAAAACAAAATCTGAGAAAATTTGACTCTTTCTGTCAGCACAAATTGTAAATTGTAAATAGTAAGAATTTGATAAATGTGATAAATTTTAAAAATCGTTTCAGCTATAACAACCCACAGTTATCTACAAGTAAATACTACAATAAATTGAAATTTATCTTCAAATTTCTTCAATAATTCCTATAAATTCATTAGAGAAATTTGAACTTAATTTTTCATACTTAAATCAATATCCATAATCAAAAATTCATCACTGGTGGAAGTGAGGTGATAATGCATCAGACGAGACGACCGAAAATTGATTTAAGCATTATTACTAGCTAAATGAATACCCGATAAAATGACGATATCAGTCTCATCAAACATATGACAGATGTTCGAATAATTTGATCATTAAAGCAAACAAATCAATTTAAAAGAGATCGAGATAAACCTATCAAAAATCAAAATGTCACTTCATCTATTCCAAATCATATTACAAGCAATATTTAGTAAAATACAAGCGGTTAGCCGTCACCATTTCTTGTTAGGCTGATTTCGTTCGCTGTTAAAATGGTTAGAAATTTCGATGCCCCAATGGGAAACGCTTTCTTCGCTATGTCGAAGAGTGTGAACTTTTTGTTACTAATACTTGCTTTCGGCATCATAGAAGGCATCTAGTCACGTGGAACTCCTCAGATAACCAATACTTCAACCAGATTGATTATATCTCGTCAGTCACCGTTGGAAGGGTTCCGTATTAGCGTTGCTATCGCGGCGCTGAAACGGGCAATCTTCATGGATCTGGCCATGTTATGGTTCAAACCAAGATCCGCATAAAATTGACAACTCGCAGGAAAACTCCCAAGATCCTTCAACTATCTCAAATTCAGAGGCAGTGAGCGCATTTCAAACCGAATTATTAAAGCACCTCAGTGGTATATCAATGACTTTTGTATCAATAAGTATAAATATCAATGACGACTTTTCTGGAACGGCAAATGAATACTGGTCCAAACTAAACGAATGTCTCCGCAAGTCAGCCACTTCCACGCTTAGGGCATACTAGTAGAAGGTATGTTAGTTGGGTATCGGAAGCACTGTCCAACTATCTGAAAAATCTGCCAAAGCACGAAAATCAAGTGATCCTGATTACCTGATGCTTCGAAGATTTGCAATGAAAGTAGCATGGTGTGACAGAAATCAATATTGGAGCGATATGGCCTTGAGAATGGAGAGGCTGTTCGATTAGGCATTAATGGGAAACTAATCCGCATTCTTCAAAAAACAACTGTAACTCGGAGAACGATCAGTGAAATGGTAAGGGATAGCAATGGCGTGCCGGTCAAGAGTATTAAAGGGCCGCCTCATAAGATGGAAACAATTCTTTGAGGCTAAACTTAAAAATGAAGCGATCCCATCTGTTGCTCCTGGTACAGCTAATACGTTCGTCGAACCAGACGCTTGCAATAGCGAGCCGCCTCCGACAGAAGAAAAAATAAATTCCGTTATCCATAAGCTTAATGCCAATAAGACTCTTGGAGAATTTGGTGTTCGGGCTAAACTCTTCAAATGTTGTCCATCGTCCTTCATAATGTACCTTCAGCAAATGTACTCTCTAGTTTGGGAAAAAGAAATATTACTAGAAGATTGGAGCAAAACAATTCAGCTCCCAATTCTCAAGAAAGGTGATAGGACATGCTGCGACAATTATCGAGGAGCCAGCCTGCTACTAGAGGTCTTAGCGAAAATTTTTGCTTCCCTTGTACTCAATAGACTTATGGAAATACGAGAGAGCAGGATGCGCCCTAATCAAGCTGGATAAAGAAAGGGGCGCGATTGTGCTGACCAGATATTTTCGTTAAGAATGGTGCTGGAACATCGCTTCAGATATTTACAACCCACTGTAACGTGTTTCATCGAATCTGCGGTTGCCTTTGATTTAATTGATAGAGCGGCACTTTGGAAGGTGATGGAACGCGACAATGTTTCAGAGATTATTCGACTCATAAAGGCATTTTATGAGCGTACGTCGACGCAGGTATGTGTATATGGGAAACTGACACACTTCTTCGAATTAAGAATTGGTGTCTGTTAAGGGTGTGTCCTTTTCTCTACAAGTCGGCACTCAAGAGGTGTCCAAATCAATCCAGAGGACCGTATCACAGATCCTGAATCTTGAATACGATGATATAGTCCTTTTTCTTGAGTTATGACGAAAAGCAAATAGTGCTAAATAACGTTCCAATGACAACAGCGAGAATCGGACTCAGGTTAATATGAATGAAACGGAAGTCTTTTCGTCTTATGTGCAAGAAGCTGATAAAATGCCGCTTTTTATAAATTATCGATTATCGATTGAGGAAATGCCCGATTTGAAATATCTTGGGTCCACTCTATTAACAAATGGCCAGGCAAAAGACGAAATTAAGATTACCCCGATAACGGCAGCTAAAAGTGCATTCTTTTGAAATCTTTATGAAGCGTATCACGAAATCACCATAAAAACGAAAGTTTGCTTCTATATAACCGCGATTCGATCTTCCTATATGGCTTCAAGACATGGCCAATGAGAGTAGAAAATATTAAGAGGATATTTTATCTCCTTTTGACCACTCATGTCTAAGATATATTTTACAGGTTCGCCGAGTGGGTAAAACATCCATGTTCACTCAAATATACTTTCATTAACTGCATCATACAGATCGTCGCCTCCGCCGGTTGGAGCATGTTTTTCGTTGCCCATCATAAGAATTAATATATTTCGTTATGTTTCGTAATTTGCTAAATTTGGTGATGGGTGACGTCAAAAGCGAGGCAGGCCAATCAAGACCTGGACAAGCAATATATGGACTTAGACGATGGAAAAAGGAATAGCTTCTATTACTGTCGACAATGGCATCAGGCCGCGCCGCTTGGAAACGTCTTACCTTTGTAGCCATTGCAGCCAGCCTAATCAGCAATGGTGAGAGCAGATAAAAGAATTGTCACACGGATTTTTTTAACGATATGCTTGCTCCTGTCAAAATCAGGACTATGACGCTTGACGCTAACCGAACCAATCATACCACTCGACCACCTCTGTCCCTGATTAATGAATCGGTCATATTGAGGGCCACTAAGCCTACAATAATTTTTTGCAATCTCGAAACATTCAATCAAGCATAAATTTGAAAATACAACAAATGCTGCAAAAAATTAAAAAAGTAATAAATTTCATTTTTTGTAGAATGTTATATATAATTGAAACTGGCAAATTCATACTTTTTTCTTCTTCTTACTTTCTTCTTATGCAGCTTGACATTATAATGTTAACAACTAGATGAACTATCATAAGCAAAATTCTTAAGAAAATAAAGCAAACGAGTTGAGCTATGAAATTTCATTCATCTTCCAACAGCAAACACCATTCCTGTTTGATTGACTGTTAGATTGAACCCTTCAGTCACTTTAGTACAGAAATGCATACGGCTATATGGATTTATTATATCATATATCACCATATGGATTTCATTTTAAGCGATAAATTTACTCATAACAGGGGTCAGGAATAGAACTCATAATACTTGACTTGACACTCAATCACTCAATTATACAATTCGACCACATTACTATATAGGCTTAACCGTAAGCAAGGCACAACGCTAACCACTGCATAGTGATCATTTCATATCATTGCAAGTAATGTTTAAAAAAAAATTGGTAATTTTACTTATGGCATTAAAATTGCAATTTTTATCCATAAACTACTTAACAACATAAATCAACCGTTTTTTTTTTTAAAACATATTTTTGTAAATAAGCGTCCAGCTTCTCAACTCCAGAAATCGCTTTGTCATTCTTCTATTTATTCTAATTCGAATTTATGATTCAGCTGCATTATGGTTTCAATTCGAAATTTGAAAAATGCTAGAAATATACAAAACCATTCTTTAAATTTTGAATGTAAAAACGACTGAATTAGAAAATGCATTTTTTTCAATGTCAATATAGTTAACACAGCAAATTTGGCAGATGGAACCTAAAATAACCAAAAACCAACTAGCATAAATTTTTTTGACAAATTTATTTGTTCGCTAAGAAACGAAGCAGAGTATAACGCTAATTTCTGGAGACAAATAAACTGAATGGATAGGAATATGGTTAATATTGCAATTAAAAAAAATTCGCTTATAAAGTAATGAACTATATAATTAAAATCATTTTAAATTCATTTTTTTGAAAAATATACTCCTTCGGTCGGATTCGATATTTTTGACTATATTTCTCAAAATCACAATTCAAATAAAGGAAAATTTGTCGAAAATTTCTTTTTACTAAATATAAACAAAGCTTCACATATTTATTGCAAATACACAGATAACTTCAATCAAATTCGTATTTTCATTTTTTTTTCTTTAATTCATTTGATCAATTAGATATTTAGCATTCAACATTCTGGTTAGGCTGGCCATACTGGCTGTTCATATCAATTTCTCTGAGTCAAGAGATAGAAATATAGATGGAAGTTTCAGCAGGATCTGTTAATGACAAGTTCTTCCTGCTGGGAAGGCAATCAGATGTTCTCTATGATAATCTAATCAACAACCACTGGGGATATGATGGCTTAGTGGGCTGTTGCTCAATTTGGTGCGCCGATATTATGGTTCGATTCCCTCGAAGGAGTAAACCTGTCTAAAAATTCGAGTGTTGCTGGCGACTCACCTGTATTTCTATCGTCAAGGAAACTCCCTGGCACATTTGTCTAATGCAACAAACCAGCGGAGCGAGTTTAACCAGTAACAGTGAAAGCTCTTTAAAAAAAATCAATGACCACTCACTTGTTCTGCTAATGAAATAAACGATTATTGACAAGATGCGCTGAAATCTGTTGCAATTTCTGATATAAGATTGATTTTCGACAACTTATTGCAGTATTAAGATCGAATAAGCACCAGTTGTATGCTTACAAACTGCTAATCACTTAGGGCACACGGATGTTTGCGACAGTTGTCGCAGAGTGCACACCTCGCTGGCATGCTTCGTTGCTCTAAGTTCAAGACCACCTCGAAATAGCGAATGAGATTTAAGCAAAGAAAAAATTACAGCTCAGCACCTCCATTTTTCATTTGAGATTTTAGAAAACAGTCGAGAAAACGACCGACTCTTAGTAAAGAGCAGAAAATTTTTTCTAAGCCATTTGCATCTAAGGTATTTTTTTCCAAAGTTCATCGACAATTTAAGAGATTTATATGGGTGTGTACTGCGGAGTTAATGATCAATAAATTGCACACGAAGGTCAGAGGTTACCGGTTTTGGGATCGAAAATTTGTTAACCTTTTTTTTTGAAATATTAAGTACTCTACGTACGTCTTATATGGTTTTTGACATATGTGTTAACTTATATTTTATATTTCAGTGTTTGCAACATTCTGTATATCCATATTAACGCAAATAGTCACATGATGCGTTATTTTTTTTGCGGTGCAGTATCAGCTCTCGCTGGCGCCATTCTATATGCAAACCTTCCAACACGATATACAATTGGTGCAACTTCACCGAAGGCTCAGTTCTTAAATAAAACTATTCTTCGCAAGGTGATTAGCGATAAAGAGCTTCAGGATCCTGTTATAGTATATTAATTTTTATTCATAATTTCAAATAAAACTGAAAGTTAGATAAGAAATTTAATGAATGAGGACAGACTAAATCCACTAATTGTTAACTCTATTTAATGTAGGAACAGCAAGATCATATGAGAGAGGCAACTACTGATTTAAGTCACTCGTAGTTCCTACTCTCTTATTCTTAGACTAAAATAAACCTGTATTATATACTTGAAATCCAGATGTCAGTGAATTTCATTTATGCTTCTATTATTTAAGTGGCTTTTTAGCAAAGAGTTACCTAATTGCCAGTGGATGCTGTTAGAAGAATAATGAAGAAACTATGTAAAGATAAGTTAAAAAGGTGAATTCTTTAAATGTCTTCAAGAGCATTTCAGTTTATCTTAATGATTAAAAAATCTTGCACCAATTTTTAATAGTAAATAATGATTTTAAAGGCAGGTGATTTGTTCAAAAAGCATCCGGCTTTAGTAATGGCAATAAGACGACCAGGTTGTATACTCTGCCGGCAGGAAGCAGCCAGCTTATCGACTTTGAAACCAATCCTTGATAAATCTGGAATTTGCTTATACGGTGTTATTCATGAAATAGAAGGTGTTGAGGGTTTTAAACCGTATTTTACAGGAGAAATCTACTATGATGAAGAAGTTTCTTTTATTTTTTCGCGCAATTCAAATCTTTAAAATGAAAATTTACCATGCATTTCAGTAAGACATAATTACAGAAACGTTTCTATGGTCCAAAAGAACGCTGGTTACCACTATGGATAGGTTTCTTACGACCATCTCTCTATTTCAGATATCAGAATGCCAAAAAAAAGGGAGTAATTGGTAATATAGAAGGTGAAGGTCGACTTCTTGGAGGTTAGCTGAATATTCATTGTATTCTATTCCTCCAATATTTTTTTTACTAATTTCTAGTAATTTTAAAAATTTAATTGGGCATAAATTCGTCCTTCTCTAGTTAGCATATTATTATGCGTATTATTAGGTAGATTTCCTTTGATGCTCATTTTAATCATTCATCACTGGATCTTTTAAATTTTTTCAGCTGTTTTCAGTTGCCCAACAAATATTTTTAGGGATCTTCTTGATTCATAAAGATCGCTTAGCTTATGCTCACTTTGAAGAAGACTGGGGAGATGCTGCTGATTTGGATGAAGTACTTAAAGCTATAGAAGAGTATAAAAAGAATGTTAATGGATATATTTGCAAGTGATTCCAGGTTCATTCCGACTTATACCACCAAAAATAATTTTTCAATATTTTTTTATCACAAACTTTTCCAAATGATCGAAAGGTACTTTATTATTGAACATTTCATTTTTATATCGTTTTTTGCAATTATTATTTTAATTTTAATCAAATATTTTAATGTGAGAGCTAATTTTGTAATTCGTTCCACTGGAAATTTACTTTTTTCGAAAAAATACTGAATTTTCTCCAGTAAAAAAATTTATGAACCCAAATGAAACAATTCACCTGAAAATGAATTACAAGTTATCGTTCTTCGTTTTTTTTTCTCTCTATTAGTTTGCCTGCGATGTTCACTTCGACGTTAGGAATAGGTATATCGAACCGGACACATTTCTGAAAATATCATTTTCATTTTTGATCCAATTTTCGAGCAACTAATTATGAATAATTAATAATATGATTACGAGGCAGAATATTTTTGAAAAAAATGAAATAAAACCTCGATAGTTCTGATTAACTCAATTTCCCAAGGGCAGTGGATAAACGAAGTAACTTTACAGGAATATTTGGAACTGATCCGTCCAACTCTTCCGGACCGATAAATATAATCAACCATATGTCGAGGAAAATCGTAATTGATTACATGTCGAAGTAAGGGAAGATCTAGTCCTCTGAAAATATCAATGAATTCCAACCTTGTTCTAAAATTTTTGCAAATACGTAAATTTTTGGGTAAAACAATTACATTTTCATTCTCTCCTAGGCAAATTTTGTTAGAATCCAAATCCAAGTGTAAATAGTAGTCTTACAAATGATATCACCTGCTTGCAACATCAGTTGCGACAAAAATGCGAGGTTCTTCAATAAAAGCTTTGTTCATCACTTCTAATTGCTTAATGTCCATGGTACCTCCCATTAAAAAGGGATCACTCGCCAAATTTTGTAAAGTCTGAGTGACATAATAACAAGTTTTCACATCCTGAAATAAATAGAAATAGATTTAATTTCGTGTCATTCCATTTCAGTACATCGAATCAAACACCATTGCTAAAATCGAATCAATCAAAATAAGTAATTGTGCTAAACACAAACTTTACAAAATATCATCGTTTGACCTTTCGATTT
This sequence comes from Dracunculus medinensis, assembly GCA_900625125.1. Classification (NCBI taxonomy): domain Eukaryota; kingdom Metazoa; phylum Nematoda; class Chromadorea; order Rhabditida; family Dracunculidae; genus Dracunculus; species Dracunculus medinensis. The sequence continues at coordinate 91,695 of UYYG01001189.1, forward strand.
TCCCAAATCATCATTGATTATTTTTTCAACCTGTTTTATTTTATCTGCTTCAGTAACTCGGATAAATTTTTGGATAACATGAGGCATCAAATGGTGAAATCGTTTTGTTGATACAAATTGCAAACAATCTTTATCCACAACATTTTCAGCAAGATCAAGCAAAGATTTTGGGCATGTTGCAGATGAAAAAATTACACGAGCGCCTTCTGAAAATGTCTGGTAAATTTCTGTCAAAATCATATAAAAATTCAAATTTAAAATCTATAAAGTGACTCAGCAAAATTTACCATTTTCTGTCTTATTTGTTGCTGAATATCGGATTTTTACAATATTAAGGAAATCTACCATAACATCCACAAAACTGTCGTCTAACAAAATATCTGCTTCATCAATTACTAAATAATCCACGTTGGTCATTTCTTTTAATATTTTAGTTGCTGTTGCAGGAGTGCTGACGAAGATGTCCCAATCCTCAAAAAAAAATTTCGAAGAAATTAAAAAGTTTCCCAAAAACTCTTAATAAAATCGGACGATAAGCAAAAATAGATCGAAAAGGGAATAAAAAAGACTAACAGACGACAGTGTTACACAATCAGCTGAATATATTAAATGCAGATCAGTATTTTTTATCAAATTGGAAACCATTCTTCCAAGCTGCATTTTTAAAATCTTCGTTGGCACAAGAACAATGGCTAGAACAAAATAAAAAATAAAATAAAAAATATGATTTGACTTCATGTCATAAATTTTTAGTGGTAATCAAAATGAAAACAAATTTTAATAACTCTCGACCTCTGGCTTTCTTTCCTTCACGACGTTTTTTCAGTAAGTCCTTGATTATTGGAACTATATAAGCTACTGTTTTACCGGAACCCGTCTCTGCTACTATGAATAAATGCCGATCACATCCAAATGATTTAAAAGACTTCGCCTGTAAAAATCCAATAGGTACATATATTAAATTTGTCAAGCAATATTTATCACAAAAAGAGATGAACGGAGGTATATTGTATATTTCTTCGACGAAAATTTTGCAAAATTAAAAAGGTATTTTTTCAAATATTCATAAATTTTTCTTTCCAGTTGCCTGGTACTCTTATAACATATAATTATTACAGAACAAATCAAACATGAAAATTCATTCAATTCAAAACCTGAATAATAGTTGGACTTTTACACTCTAGTTCCATCAAATTTATAACAATTATATCATCAATATGATCCATACATTCTTGCCAAGAGAAAACAATTTTAGAATCAAACGATGGATTCTGAAAAAAATCAAAGAAAATACATAAGGCGACAATTCTAATGGTAAAATAGAAAAAAAATTTAGAGTCTTTCAAGAAATCTTTTCTTCTTAGTTTCAGATCTCTTCAAGTCGCTTAAATAAACATAAACAATGAAATATAGAAATTACACTGTGTTGATGAATTTAAAACTATTGAAAAAATCGTGAAACACGTTAAAATTTGACGCAGACGAAGTAAAAAATGCTGCAAAAGTTAATAAGCACCCTAAAAATTAGTTGCAGAATTGAATAATTACGCGTCAAAGGTAAGGTAACATTGTAATTTAAAAATATAAATACAGAAATAAAAATTAAGTACAAATTAAGTACACTTTGCCAATCATTCCTTCGACAAATGGTGAACCAATCATTTCTTGATTTACGATTCATCCATTCATCGGTAATTAATGGGATATCAAAAGACGGATATCTCATTCCTTCATAATGCAGGTATTCTTTCTTTGGACAGTCTAGAAAAAAATTTTAACAGCATAATTTAACAAAATCTAGTGATTCTAATTTATACTTTCATACGCTTAGGTTCCGGTCCAGAAAAATTTCTGAAGCGAAATACGACGAATTCTTTATTTGATCTCGGACAACAATTAATTAATTAACAACAATTAATCCATATACTTCTCCAGATTTAATTCAAAAGTGATTCCTACAACTCACGAATAAAAGTAGATAATAGATAGAAATTAGTGAAAAATTAATGGAGAAAATAAAAACTGAAAACATGCTTTTAGAGATATGCGACATAACAATCAGCCAAATGAAAGAAAAATATAAAAGATCCTCATAATTATTTATTTTCAATTTGCTCTAGTTAACAACAGCACATGAAGTACGTTTTTTTGGCTTCCTCATGGGATGAAAAAAACTCAAAAATCTATTTGTTACATAGCGACAGTGGCTACCAGAAAGTCTAATTTCGCCATAAGAATCCAATCATCTTCCTTTGAACAATTTATATCTTTAAATCCTCATCCCGACAGTCGGTGAAATCATAAATGGTGGTGGCTGTTATAAAAAAAAGAAAAAACCAATCAAGATGATCGGCAGGAACAAACTATATTTTAAATATTCGAATGATGCTGAAGACTCACATGTAATTCTCTTACAAAGAGATTCCCTGGCAAAAAATTGTCTGGTCCAACGAGCTAGCCGAGCAAGCCTAACCAGAAATGGTGAACGTTTTTCGAAAAAAAATTCTTCGCACTGTTTCTTTATAATTATCGTGGTTCCCCGACTATCTTCATAGTCTAACTATCGATAAAATGAAATATATACCTTATTCAACTCCCAACTTTTACTTCATACCATTAAGTGATCAGATAAAGTACAAGTAATAATGTTATAAATAGTAATTTGTAAAATCACAAAGTATCTCACCAATAACGATTCTAGCAGAAGATTGATAAACTCCATAAAGCCCTTTAAAATCTTTTTTCGTTCGCTCTTCATTTTTCATCTTTTTTCTTGCCTTCGTTATCGAAAATGGTTCATTTATTGTAGGCTTTCGGCTACAATTTGAAATAGAATCGGTTAAAAACCATTGAAAAATTACAATATATAGCTTTCCATACAGCGGGAGAAAATTTCTATAAAAGCTATTGGCAATCTCTTTTTCCGTAGAATGGTAACCAGTAGAAATGCTAGATAAAAAATGCTAGATGATTAAATATCAAATAAAATTACATGTTTTGCTCCAGTTCAAATCGCATTAGGCCACAACTCTTGCGTGTTTCATTTTGCGCAACAGTCGAATTCCATTGTTCCTCACCAGCGACTATCTTGCCTGCTCTAAAATCGAGTTTAAGAGGCTCCAAGTCTGGCCCCATTTTTCCAATGTTACCAAACTGAAAGTTTTTTGGTCCACTGATAATAAAATACGATAAACTAATGTTCAAGCTTCTAGAGATTTATTGCATTTCTACAGCCACAGAATCACAGAACTCTGAAATACTGCCATCAATCCATTCCCTTCGGTCAGGTCAACACCCTAAAAAAGATACAGCTTTGTGTCTTTAATTTTTTGTCGTACTGTTTTTCACGTAACTTTCGCGCAGTCATAATTTTCTGTGTTAATGGTTTCTTACTGCAATAAATTTATGACTTATTCTGTGAGTTATCCCCATCCACTCACCGCAAAAGAAAATTATTTATATTTAAGAATTTTGCAAAATATTATTAAAATTAACGTAAAAAATGCAAATTTCTCCAGATCTTTAGAAAATTTTCGAAAACTGTGTTACAATTAAATTAAATAGTAAAAAATATTCTCGTTTTGTGTTGGATTTGTGGTCGTCAAGTAAAAGCAAATATGGCTAGTAAGTGTCTGAGTGTTCTTTTCCTTTTCCTTCATTGGTTCTTTTCTTAAATTTTTTATTTCCCTATTTTTCCAATTCCTCCAATTGTTGGCAAACTGTCCTCACTATTTTCCCTATCACATTCTTCGCAATTTGCACTATCCTTTTCACATCTATTGTTTTATAATCTGCAAAAATTATGAGACAATTTCAGCTGAAACTGAAGAACTATATAAATCAGAAATTAATTCACGAAAAAGTGAAAAAGGTACTGGACTTTACTTAGAATAAATCATTACAAAAATGGAATTTACTTGATTGCCTGGGCCTCTCCATCTATAATTCTTTCTCGGTTTTTTCGTTACCTTACCAGCCGAATGAGAATATTGAACTCTTTCAATCAATTTTGATGTACCAGCCGAACTCAGGAAAAAACACTGTCGAGCGCTGGACTGCATTCGATGGAATAAACAAACTCCTCTTTGATACATTTTGCTTAAAATTTAATAGTTATGTTTATTTTCGTAAGATTAAGTTGGTTTTCTTACGAAAACTTCCTGCGAACTCGGGTGTTCTATTTTGATTAATACAAAGTGCTAGGCAGAAAACTTTAGAGAACTGAGTATAGCTGCGGGCCTACGGCTTGGCCTTGAGCTCGCGGCTAATCTGAGACTTAAGCCATGGCAACACAAAATTCCCAACAAAGCAAATGGATTTTCAATATGAAAAAACAAAATCAAATAACTAAATCAGACTTCAGTGGCTACGAATTTCACAACTTCTTTTCAAGACCAATATCGAGTGAATTCCTACCAGACCTTTTCCTAAAAGGTTGTTTGCATAGAGTGTGCTATTTATCTGCTTATGTCGAAGGGAAACAATTTTTTTCAGACGAGCAATAAGTGGGAGAGCGATTGACAAATGGGCAAAACGCTAATTTCAGATTAAGTAGCTTGAGTAGATGTTAAGTAGTTTAAGAAATTTCTCCGAGGTGGTGAGTTGGGGATAGAGGGAGAGATAAGTCGCCAGCACCATATGCATTTTCAAATCGTATGATAACTTCTGTCGAGAGGATCCGAACTCTCATCTTCCAAGTATCTGAACAATGATCTGAGCCACTATCCACTCTATTGTCCTGTGCTTTGCTCACCATTTATATCGCATGCTACACAATAATTTTAGTAAAAGTGGGGAAAATTACGATTTTTTATATTATCGAAAAAATTACTTATTTAATCAAAATAATGAAAAGATTGGCTTATTTTGGTCCACCGATGTGTCGACCCTACCGATTCTTTTTTGGTCTCTCAGTCATTTCTAAAAAGTTATTCATTATTATTAGGTATGGTTTTAAAGAAAGAAAAAATTAATTAAAATTATCATTTATCACTGTAGTAAATCATTCGAAAAGAAATATAGAAAAAGGTCCATCCATTTTAAAAAGAATTTTTCATAACTTGAATGAATAAATGAATTTTGCGGTCCGTCAAAGAAATATGAAGGCCAAAAATTAATTTTAAGTCATACCGGTTTGTATAAAATTAATACATTTCTTGTTTCTTCGATTCCAGTAAGCAGCTATCCTTTTATTTCTTTGTTATTTTCATTTCAAATCGCCACTTTCTGTCATTTTCTTATCATTTCAAGTAACAATATAGTTCGAAATTTTGTGGAGAAATATAAATTTAGAGATCTGAATTTATTATTGTCATTATTATTTTTTGCAACCATTCTTTTGTTATTAGTAATTATTATTAATATTATCGTTATTATTAATATTAATATTGTTATTGTTTTTATTTATTGCTAATTATTATCATCATTATCATTATTAAGCATTGTTTATTATTATTATTATTATTATTATTATTATTATTATTATTATTATTATTATTATTATTATTATTGATTATTGCTAATTATTATGATTATTGTTACTAGTTATTTTTATTTATTATTATTTATTATTGCTATTAATTATTACTTTTGTTATTATTTGTTATTATATTATTTATTATTTGCTATTATTTATTATTATTAATTAATTTTATTTTATGAAAAACAGTGGAAAGAACATTAAAAAATAATTTGGTAATAAAATATTTGTGATTACGTGCGGGATAATTTCGAAATTTTAATAAGCTCTTTTTTTTCATTCTATGCATATTCTTATTTAATTATAAAATAATAAAGCATACTAGCTTGATGAAGTGGTAGATAAAGTACAGATAAGGGATAGAATGACTAAGGTGGGTTGTTGTTGTTATAAGTTGAATGAATAAATAAACTTGGAGCGCCAATGTTGGGACTCTCAATCGGCAACGCTAAATTGGTTTTTTGAAAATTAGGGTGTTGCTGGCGACTTACCTCTGCTTTTATCCCATGCATTTATTTATCTGGTCCAATAAGCCAGCAGAGCTTCGAAAGTGAAAGAAACTAACTGTATGTAATGACTTTGATAGCCGCATGATAAGGAAAACAATTTTCTTTTTTCTATCATTGTTTAGAATTTTTCCTTCTTTCTTATAAGTCAAGTGTAATCATAGTTTTTTCCAATTTAAGAAAAAAAATTTGCTGCAAAACCAAGTAATCTTCAAAACGAAGTCGGCAAAACATCAAATAGTTCACCAAAGGAAGTAACTGATAATCTAAATTCTGAGAAAATGCCAGTCACAGTTCATCTAAGGATTTTTTACGCAGAGCTACACGCTATTCCCAATAATTAATCTAATATTAATGATGATAGGCCTATAAACGAGATGAATGAGATTGTATCGATCATTAAAATGTGTTTGAGACAGATGATGCTGGCGACTCACCTGGATTTCTATCGCAAAGGGACTCCCTGGCTTATTGTCCAATGCGACAAGCCAGTGGAGTGAGCCTAACCAGTAATGGTGATAATTTTTAAAAAAAAAAATGTTAGCGCATTAGATTTTTTTGGGTTCAGATTTAACCTAAAATTGTAATAATTTGAACAATATAATTTAATATAACCATATAGAATTTTGCAAGTATAAATTAAATCTTGTTTGACGAATTGAGAAGGGATCCAGGTTGTATTGTTGAAGCTGTGCTTTGTAATTAAAATTCCTATTAAGAGAGAGACGTACGTCGTATAAAATATTTTTGGAGTCCTACAATTAATTTTCTTGATTTACGATATCTCGGGGAGGAACAGGTAGTACTATAGTCAAGAAGAGGCGGGACGAACGCTTTGTACATTTTGACCTTTAGCTTTGTTCTTAAACGAACGAAAAATAAAATTTAGTATCTTTGAGGATTTCTTTACCATGGTTCTGAGGGTCGAAATCAAGATTTCCATCCATAATTATTCCAAGATCGGAAATGTGCAAGACTCTACTGATTATATTGCCATTAATAAAAAGATTAGGAAGATCGAATCCTTTTGAATTCATATGAAGAACGCTATACTTTTCAAAAGAAAGGATAATTTGCCTGTCATATAGCCATTTGGCTATTCTTTTGAGGTCCTCCTGCAGTGGAGATAGATTATCCGCTTTATCATGAGAATAATAAATTTCACAATCATCAGCATCAAGGTAAATGGTAAAATTTAGTATCACTTTGGTGATACCATTTATATAATAAAAAAAAGCAATGGCGCAATACAACTACCTTGGGGAACACCAGATTTAACAGGTGTCATGTTAGAAAGAATGTTGTTGAGATATACAGTCTGGTGACGATCTTTGAAGTATTCTGACACCAAGTTATATACGGCGCCTGTAATGCCACAACGGATGGCCAAGAACATATGGGAAACAGTATCAAAAGCTTTGGCTAAATCTAGATAAGCATCTGATACTGCTTTTTCATTATCAATTGATGCTGACCAATCGAAAATCATCCACATCACCCACATTAATAAATGCATCATAAAAAGAATTTCTTATAACTTTGCAAATCCTTGTACAAATTCTTTTCATTTGATGAAGAAATCTGCTAAAGAAGAACTCAAACTTTTCTTTCTGGAATTACTTAAGACATAATTTTTTTTCTAACTTTAAAAAATAAATAATTTTAAGATTAGATGACATTGATTACGAATAATGTTGTTACGAACATTTTTAAATTTTTCTTTTCATTCATGAAGATATTAATGAGTAACAGTAATTTTAATAGCAATCTTTAATAATAATATATATCTTTAATAATAAAATACTGTCGAATATTATAATAAAAAAGTAGGAACTGATTAAATTACTGGATGTTTATAACATGCTAATAAGGTTAGAGTCGTCATTAAATAATGAACAAGGCACTTTACAAAAGGTGCAACCTCTCATTATTCTCTTATTCTATAATGAATGATATCTTGAATTTTAGTCGTAATCCGAAAGTATCGAAATTGCCATTCCTTTCTTAAAAACGCGTCAGCCATTCTAACTAGTGTCTTATCAGCATAACTTACGTTGCAAATAGAATATTAGAAAGATTTACCTGCAACGACCTTTATCTTCATGAAAGCAATTTGATTTCCTTTTATCAACATTATTTTTTGCCTCAAAAGATCTGTAGTAATGATCTGCAAATACTTACTAATCATATGATTGGTTTGATTATATTGATCATGATCATGGAATCACAGTCGTCTATTTGGATCTTGAATCTTGCTAAAAATTTTGGCTCGATTTCGCATATTAAGTCAATAACCACCATCGAAAGTGTTGGTATCACATGGAAATTATTCGCGTGGGTTTCAGATTACTTAAATGATCGATTCCAAAAGGTACGAACAAATAGTTCGCTTTCAAACTTAGCACTAGTAGCTTTTCTTTACTTTTCTTTTTATGTGTAGATGTAAACATTAACAAAATCATTTACACCATTCTACATATGTCCGTTATTATAATCCAACCCTATTACAAGATGATTCAAGCAGAATAACCAAATGGTTTCAAGAAGGGTTTTCTTGTGATACAAGTACTATGTTTCTCTTTCCATCAATAAATATTTGAGGAGGTATCTACTATCATTTTCCTAACTCATGCGAGCAGCATTTCAGTCTTCGTTGATGAGAACCAGACTTTCATGTTTTGTCTGTATGGTTTTAATAAAGAAATCATAGAAAAGAATGAAGTTTAATAGATGTTTAGATCTTTTTTCAGAATAAATCAGAAATGTTTTTTGGTAGAAACATTGAAAATTTTATCATCCAGTACTGGAATATAAACCTATTTGTTACTTTCTTTAGATTTAACAAATTGCAAAAACTAATAGAAGGGGTGTGGGAATATTTTCTAAACCGTCTATGTCTCGACAGGTCTATTACTGTCAAATGCTCGAATAAACTATTTCATGATATTGTCTGTGTATATTCTATAGCTTCTTATAAGAAAAAAACTGGATGAAGTCATATATAATATTATTTAGCACCTCTAAAACTATTTATTTTTTGCACCATAATTTCTCAACATTGATTAGAACATGATTTAAACTGATCGATATAGAAAGAAATAAATGGGAGAAACTCTCAACACAGTGAAGAACGGAAGAGACAACTTTAAGAACGTCTTTCACAGTGATAAAAGGACTTTCTTAAATTGTACCATATTTTCATCACTTTGGTTTTGTATATAATCGCTTATAGGTTTTGTTCATTTTTTTAAAGCCATCGTATGGCTTTAATGCTTTGGTTGGTTTAATTTCTGAAATTATTCTCATTCGCTTTTTGTTTGTGCAGCACTTGGATAATATAATGGTTAGAATCTTTTTCTTAATCTTAATTTCAGAATATATATGAAGACTTGAAATAAAAATTTTAAAAATTCAGATGGTGCTAATAACCACATATTGGAGAAATCCAAAATGTCGCTGATAATTCAATAAAATTTGCTTGAAAAATTTACTTGTTAAATTTTTGTAACTCTATAAATTTGCACATCCTAGATAGAAATTTTAGGTTTTGCTTTTAAATGAGATTGTAAACTCTAGTTAAAGCTAATTTTAGTCTAAAATTAAATTTTATATAAAGCATCGAACTAGATTTGAATTTTTTAAGATATCTTTCATAGTGATTTTTTATTATGCCTCTCACCGTCCAATAAAACGTATAAAAATAGACCAAAAGCAAGTATCTGCGTTAATCTTATTTTTTCCAAACCTTTTAGCAATTGCAAGCAACCAAATCTTGAAATATAATCTTATTGAAATCTTAAATATAATGACAATATCATATCAAGAAGAATTTTCATCCTTGATGATGAGATGGCGAGGATCGCTGTGGAAAGCTGTTCTAAAAGATGCAATAGCTTTCTATATTGTCTACTATATTATATTATTTTCACAGGTATTCGCTTAACAGAGAAATTCAGGTGATTGAGGGCCCCGTAATAAAGCGTTTCAAAAATTGGTACATAGTGGTAGAATGAGGGTGTAGGCAAACATGATGATAAAATCACAAGCAAGATAATCTGCTCGTATAACTTCAGTGCAATGACCGAATCCTTCTGGTTTTCAAAGTCAGATTTATTCCCCCTTGACAATAACGGGTGAAACAAATATGGATTCGATTAACTGCTCGGTGGAAATGAAATAAATTTCAGTGGTACTTTTTGGATGAAAAACAGAAAACCTACTTCACAGGCTGGATCAATTGGTGTGAAATTGGTTCCGGATATATTCCACTATCATTTCTCCTCGGTTTCTTCGTTGCAGTTGTTGTAGCTAGGTGGTGGGAACAGTTCAATTGGATCAGTTGGCCAGACAAAATGATGATGATGGTTTCGGCTTGTTTAGCTGGCGATAATAATCTGATCGTGCGTAAAACCATTGCGAGATGGACAAGCCTCCAGGTTGAAAAGCCAAAAAATAATTATTATAATAATTATTTTGCAATTGAAATGTTTCACCATGACTGCATTATTGCAATGATGTGAAAAAATATGTTATACACAGATTCAGTTTCTTGTAAAAGAAAAATTTTAATTATGAAGAAAACGGCAGAAATAGGCAGTCTCAGTTTTGCATTAAATAATATAAAATATTATGTTTGCCTTTGACAAGAGTAAACCTGTCATGGAGTCAAAAATCCAGGTGGATGGTGATGGCTGCTGGGGACCCACCTGTATCTTTGTCCCCAAGTGACTCTATGGTTTAAGGGTTTGATGTTCTTGACATGGCGCTCGCATCTTCCAACGCGCATAATACTCTTAGTCCGGTGGTACATGCAATAAGCATATAATCCGAATATAAAACGATTCCAAGGTTCATTAATAAAATAAGTTCGCAAGGTAGGATAATTGCTCGAAACTTATTAAAGGAAACGGCTCTCTTCACGCTCGGCGAGGTGTTAACTGTAAGCGTGGAACGTCAAAGTTTATGGAAGTTGCAGGCCCAAAAGATCACTGTCCAGACTTTTCCTAAATATCGTGTTGATATAGCTTGCTTGCCTGAGGTCTCCCTTCACCTTTATTTGGGTCTCAAACAATTGCTGAACCCGAGAAAAATACTGGTTATATCATTATAATGCTTTCGATAACTCGTTTCGAAATGGCTTAGCCTTGTCATATCTGAAAAATCTCGGGGCGCTTTGATTGAGTGGAACTAGTAAATGACCGTATGGCCTATGTTCGCTTAAAAGGTAAGTTTTGCAATATCTCAGTCTATGCTCCGAATTTGTCGACAGGTGACCATGATAAAAATAAGTTCTATGTAGAACTTCAACTGCTAACAAAGTCTCTACCGAAACATGACATGGCCATAATCGGGGGAGAGTGGAATGCGCGCGTAAGTCACAATGCCGCTGTGATGACCTCGACAATTGGCAAATATGGCATCGGAAACCGATGCGCCAATGAGAAATATTTTCTTCACTATGTCGAAGAATATGAACTTATCTAGTAGCTTGGAACTCCTCAGATAACCAAGACTTCAACTAGATTAATTACATCTTAGTTAGTCGCTTTTTGGAAGAGTTCTGTATTAATCGTTCCTATCGTGGTGTTGAAATGGATCCCTGTTATGGTTCGACCCAAGATCCGCATAAAATTGACAACTCGCAAAAAACAACATCCCCCAAGATCCTTCAACTATCTCAAATTAAAAAATTCAAAGGCAATGAGCGCATTTCAAACCGAATTATTGAAGCACCTCAGTGGTATAAATATCAATGACTTTTCTGAACCGGCAAATGAATACTGGTCCAAACTAAAGGAATATCTCCAAAATTCAGCCATTTCCACGCTAGAGCATACTAGTAGGAAGTGCACTAGTTGGGTATCAGAAGCAACTGTCCAACTGTTTGAAAAAGCTGCCAAAGCAGGAATGTCAAATGATCCTGACCACCTGATGCTTCGAAGATTTGCAACGAAAGCAGCACGACGGAACAGAAGTCACTATTAGAGTGACATGACCTTGATAATAAAGACGACTGCTCGATTAGGCGTTAATGGGAAACTAATCCGCTTTTTTCAAAAAGTAACTATAACTCGAAGAATGATCAGTGAAACGGTAAGGGATAGCAATGGTATGCCTGTTAAAAGCATAAATAATATATAAAAGTATTATTGCTTCATAAGATGGAACGAATTTTTGAGGCCAAACTTAACCATAATGCACCATTTGTTGACAACCTGGCCATAGCTGATACTTTCGTTGAACCATACGTTTGCAATTGCGAACCGTCAACAAAAGAAGAAATAATTACTCCGTTATTCATAAGCTCAAAGCTAATAAGACTCCGGGAAACGGTTTTCTAAACATTTCAACTATTAAAATGTTTTAACGTTTTCCATCGTCCTTTATAACGTACCTTCAACAAATGTACTTTCTGATATGCAAGAAAGAAATATTACCAGATGACTGCAGCAAAGCAATTCTGCTTCCAATTCCTATGAAAGGTGAAGGGACGTACTACGACAATTACGAGGGATCAGCCTAATAGTCATCTCAGAAAATTTTCGCTTTTTTTTCCCTTAATAGACCTATGGCAGTACGGAACAGTAGGATGCGCCCTAATTAAGCTAAAGATTCAGGCCGGGTCGCGATGGTGTTGATACGCTAAGAAGAGTACTGGAACATCGCTTCAAATCTCTGCAACCCCTGTTAGGTATTTCATCGACTTTTGTGGCTGCTTCGATCCAGTTGATAGAAGAGCGCTTTGGAGGATGACAGAGGTGTTCCAGTCATTAACGCATTTTATCAGCGCAGGTCTACGTATATGGGAAACTAACAGACTCCTTGGGAATAAAAACTACGTCTTTTAACCTATAATATTCAACTAAGCGATAGACTAGATAATATACATCGCTTGTCAGTATCCAAGAGGTGTGCAAATCAGTCCAGATCATAGTGTTACAGACCTTGAATATAGTCCTGATGATATGGTCCTTTTTGTTGTTATTATAATGAAATGCAAATAATGCTAAATAATATGTCAACAACAGCAGCGAGAATCGGACTCAGGATGTAAATAAAACGAAAGCCTTTTCGTTTTATATATAAGAAGCTGATGATATGCCTCTTTTTATGTCGGCTGAGAAAGTGCCCAATTTTAAATACGTTGTTTCCACTCTAATAGTCAGGCAAAATTACGCCCGGATAAATACAGCTAAAAATACGTTCTTCCGGTTAAAGAAATCTTTATGGAGTCGTCGCGAAAGCACCATAAAAACGAAATCAATATTGCTAAATCCGTATCTATATAGTGATTCGTTGATCTTCCTATATGGCTGTGAGATATGGGCAGTGAGAATGGAGGAAATTATCTGCCTCTGACCCATTCTTGTCTAAGGTACATTTTACGAGTTCTTCGAGTGGATAAAATCTCACATGTTCGCATCCACTTTCATTGAAATATCACGTGTATTAATAATGTTATCACAAAGCTTTGCCTTCGCTGGTTAGGGCACATTCTCCATCATCTACCACAGGAGTTGACTCATATTTCGTCCGTGTAATGAATGCCGTCAAAAACGAGGAGCTCGAATCGAGACCTAGACTGATACTGTCAGGAAAGACTTAGAAGATGGAAAAAGGAATGGCTTTTATTACTGTCGACGATGGCCTCAAACCGCACCGCTTGGAAACGCCTTACCCTTGTAGCCAATGGAGTCAGCCTAATCACTATTGGTGAAAGCTGTTAGAAAAAGAATTTTGCATTAAGATGCTCTTGTTTGAAATACAGGTTATCAAACCCGGCCGGCTAATTACAATCTATCCCGGCCAAGCATTCCCGTTTAGACATATGGAACAATTTAACAGCAAATTTGATGCATTTTTGTTAGTACATTAATGGCAATTAATATAAGTAATAAAAATTTTAGGCAGCGATCGCATGGTCAGGTGTATCAGTTCGTACATTAAAGCGATTTCCAACAGAAAGGCATTTAGTTGAGACAAATTTAATGACGGAAGAAGAATATTCACTCTACATGTCTATGGATGCTCCTCATGGAAAATGGTGCAACACAAGTTTAATATGGGCCTAAAATTTGGGAGATCTTCTATAATCTATAATAATCTTCCATGAATGTATATCTGGGGAAAAGCGCAATTGCTATTCAATTATACATATTACACATGCATCTTCAAAATGCTCTCAAATTCCATTACATCACCTACTCTTCCAAAAACATATGGCCAACTGCGGATAAGAAACGAAGTCAGAAATAAAGAAACTGCGGTCCTCTCTTTACTCTCATAAAAATCCCTCACATATCCTTCTCTCGTGATGGTTCTTTATTCTATCTTGAGACTCCGCTAAGCTTACTCAGCAACTTCTCAATTCTGCTATACCTATTTCCTCAAAACTTCCCAGAAACTCTTTTTTATTCTTTTAATCTCTTCAAGTTCACATGCTGCCTTGTTGCCACGAGAAACCGCTCCATACTCACCTAAACACTTTAATCTAAACAATTTTTGCGATAATCCACTGCATTCTTTTGCCATAATCGATTAATAACAACTTTCCTACCAGTTCGATTATGTTACATTGCATTCTTTTGGCCACTAGCTGTAAAGCTTAAAGGAGACTTTGATATAGATTTTTGGCAATAAAGTGGTATAACTTGAATATGGAAGAGGTATTAAGGGGAAATTATGGGAAATGAAAAAGAATATGAAAACGATGCAATATAAGGGGACTAAATCGAGTATCGAGAGTTTATGAAGAAGCATAAGCATAAGAGCTTGGCTGCAGTTTTCTCCGCTTGCATAACTATCTTTTTACTAGTATGAAAATGATTGTTTATTGTGTATTAGGCAAAATATATCACGGATTTAATCTCATGTCTGATCCACCGGTTTCTCCTTATATTCACAGATAACTGACAAATTTCAGGTTTGTGCCTATTATGTGGATCATAAATTTAATAAAAACGATGCATAGGCAGAAACGAATTGATTCAGTTCATTTTGATATGATAATGCGACAAATCTATTTATTTCGAGATGGATTTGCCATGCTTTTTGTTTATGACTGGATTAAGATTCCACTAGTTTATACGCAGGTGAGTTTATTTGGACCAGCATAAAAAAAAATAAATATGGGCAGCTGAAATTCATGTGCATAAGCACTGTTTACGCATAAATCCAATAAATCTCTTCTTTCTTTCCTAATAATACCTGTTTCTGATTCGACTGGCACACTGGTCAAACTAAAATCAAACTTTTTCACCAATACAAATTAATCTCTAGCATATAAATCATTTTAAAAAAAACCTTAATACCTAATCAAGGATAATAATAAGGATAATAATAAATAAGGATAATTGTTGATAAATTTGTGCAAAAATCTAAAAAAATATCTGCAAAGATTTAGTTAATGTACGCTTCATAAAATTGATGCTTTTTAGTCACTGCGCCCAAGGCTTGATTTGAATTTTTATGCACATTAAAAGCTGATGAATAATATACATTAAGGTCGTCGCGATTGCAACATACGGCTATTTCGTAATTTGCTTGATTGGTCGACAGCCGAAATTGGATCAACGATCTATGGAAAAAGAAATCACTATACTTTTTCCAATTTTCACAACCTTTCAAATACTTTTTTACATTGGTTGGTTAAAAGTCGGTCAGTATCTAATGAACCCATTCGGTGAAGACGATGATGACTTTGGTAAATATTCATGGTTTTTTGTCATTTAAAATTTTTTTTTTAAAGAGTGCTTACTATTTTTGGTTAGGCTCGCTCTGCCGGCTTTGAGAAAACAAATTTTTGTTAGGGAGTTATTTGGAAGTACAGGTGAATCCCAAGCACTTAACCTAGATTTTTGAAAGATAGCCAATAATAGAACCCCAGTATCAAAATTAGAGCAATTGACTGAATCATTTTACTTCCCTTTTTAAATCATTAGTGAAACAGACTGTTATTACGATGAGAAATTTTTTCCAGAGAGACAATTAAGGAAAAAAGTATAAACGGCTCTCCAGCGTCACTCAGATTTTTTAATGACAAAATTTTCTTTTCAGAGTCTTAAAGTTAAAAAAGGGACATAAAAAAGCAAACTCAAAATTCTTTTTCAGAATTAAACTATGTGCTTGATAGAAATACATGCATTGCAAATATGATAGCCACAGATTTAGCGGATCAGCTCCCATCGATCTCAAAACAAACTATAAATATTACACTCCCGCATACCAGAGCATCGTTCAAAATCCAGGTTAAAATCCTCCTACGAATTTATTTTATTGCGTAAATTTGCTGCATAGATCTGCGCCACTCTTTTAAATAATAGATTGCAATTTGCAGAATGTATAGGACCAGACGAATTTTTTTTTGGTGAGAAATAAAAAATAGTCATCGTCTCTTACTCGCGCATTTTTATCATTTTCATCATCACTATCATTCTTTCCTATCACATTGAATGATTAAATAAGCTGATTCAATAATTCGGCATTGAATCGAATTTGTTAATAAATTTTTTTCAAATTTACTGAAATTTACACGCTATGCTTAGTGAGTGAAAAGAATTCTTATATTTTATGCCGATAAGATTTTGCACAAAATATAATATCGAAGGCGATAAGATAAAACATTAATCTGCTCTTCATAAATCTGTCTATATATGTATATCCATATATCAAAGGTTTTTTCAGAAATGTAAATTTTTCTATAATTTTTCTTATAACCTGATTCTGAAATTATCGTGGTTCGAATTCTGCTCCTCACTGGAATAAAACTAAAAACCAAAGTAGTGGGAGGTCATCTATATTTTTACCTCTAGAGAAATTGATTCTTCTCACAACCAATGTAGCAAGCATAACCAGAAATAGGAAGTACCACTCGCTTACTTACTTTAGACATATTGTGCCATATGACCTGTGGTGAACATTTCTTGGTACTGAATGTTAAACATTTTGTAAAATTTTTATGACAGACTCAAGAACAAATTTTTTTTACTGGAAACTTTATAACAAGGTTCAAAATGAGTTAATTCGCAGTTGTGTTGCAAAATTTATGCCTATTAATATGTTGCATATTTATGCCTATTAATATGATTATATGATTTAATAATCTTCATTGTCGAGAAGGTTTTGTAATTATTGATGAGCTAAGCGTTTTGCTGCCAAAAGTTATACTTTTACAAAAAATTTTATGTTGAAAGAAAAATCATGGTAGCAATAGAGTACTTCTATTCACCTATACTTCTGTCCCGATCTGACTCATTGGCAGAAGAATTTCGAGAAAATAAGTTGGTGAAGCCAGAAAAAGATTTTAAAAAAGAAAATATTGCGTCGCATATTTATTTATCGGTGTTGATAAGCGAACAGCAATCAAAATGAAAGCTTCTATCATATCCAAAGCATTATTTATTTGTAATTCGAATTTTCCATCATTTCACATTTCGCTTAGATTTGATGCAGATTGTATTCAACAATAATTAAATATAGTCACAAATAATTCATTTAGGATGTAATTCCAAGAAGTCATTTGTCGAATCTAAAACTCTCTGAAAATGAGATGGAATTAATAAAACCAGAAGAATTAGAAGAAAGCAGTGATATTGTCCAGAAAAAAAATGCAAGATTACGTTCCATTGTTCGAGGAATTCAAAATAGTACAAAACTGTTCGTTTTTTTAACTTTTTAAAATTTCTAAATAGAAAGCACAAGTTCATAATTCACCAACTGGGAAATAATTGGGTAAATTTTGTTAATTTGAATCAAAAATCGGTGAATAATTCTTTAAAAAACAGTATACAATATACAGCATATCACAATAAGAATATGTAGTTCTTCTATCATCGAAATCAATTATTTTTTAAACCGATAGGTACATCTAGATACAATAGAAAAAAGCAATTTTTACGTACCAGTTAAAGGAGAGGATGCCTAGTGGATACTGATTTAGACTGTCGTTTTGAGATGCAGCTCCATTTTCATCAGAAATAAATGTATTATTGAAAAATCTGTGTGGTAGTAGTTATCTGTTTATTTCTATTATCAAATGATTCCCTAACAAAAATTTTGTAGTAACCGTAACAACAATAATCGTACTAATAACTAGTCTAACCAAAAATGGTGTCCGTATCCATTAAATAAATAGAAAAGAACTAAAATAAATTGAATTTAAGATTGCGAAGAAACAGTGACGATCTGTGAAGTGTTGAACACAATGAATAATGAAAATGAAATAGTTTATAAAATTATCAATATAATAAAGCGATAAAAATTTGTATCATTTAAAAAATTTTAAATTTTGAATTTGGCGCAAATTAGGCGGATGAATAATACCTGAAAAATTAACTAAGTAACAATAATTATAATCAAAATTATTTCGGATGTTTTCGAGTAAATAATTATTCCATACAAAAAATGATATTCATATAATCGTGGAAATTGAAAAATACATAAAACCAAACATAATTAACATATTTACTGTATTTTTTAATAAGAATGTTTAATTCTTCAAATTTTAATCACGATGAGTATTGCTATTTTTTCAAAATGCAAGTATCGAAATATGAAAGATGATAAATTCAACAATAAAATTGGAAAGTTATTGCATAAATTAAAATACGAATAAATTTTTCAGCATAAGCTTTTTCCTAAAATTTCCCCATATATCGGAAAAACCGTTACAGTCATGAAAAGGAGACAACTACCAAGCACGGCCATTCTTTCTTGTGCAGATATACTATCACTGGAATTAAATGTATTTTATTCACTTTATTATGTCGTTCATTTTACGAAAAAGAAGAATTTAACTGTGGCCTAAAGTTAAATTGATTTTCAAAAAACGTGCATTTAGGTATAAAAAAGTAAAACCTAAATTGTAAAACAACCGATTCAGCCTTCGTGCATAGCGATGGCCTCATAAATGCTATATTCTCATTGTTCTGATTGAAAAAATCCAAAGAATAATCACTGCTTATACAATGAAAACAGCTTAATATAACTTTCAAACGGCCAAATATCTACAAATAACCAAAATTTGTATGTGTTATCATAATCTGAAATAAAATCAGTGATCATGTATCAAACCGCAAAGAGCAAAAAATATATTTCTGCCTTATCTGCTACTAGATTTTCTCTTACAGATTGAAAAAAAGAGATAAATGAAGCAAAGCATTAACAAGCAAACAGTGCTGTGATGAGAAAGTATAAATGGAGAAGTAGAAGTACATAAATTTGATAAAAGAATAAGGAGAACGAAAGATAATGATGTTAACCTAGTTTGATCAGATATGGTGAAAGAATTGAAAAAACATACCTCAATTAGAGGAGTATTAACAAATCTGATGTAGGTTCCCCCATTCTTCATAATTTTCCATCCATTACCAATGGAAAGGCCATCTTCGATTTCGATCTAAAATCTGTCTGATATTAATGAATTAAATAAATAATTAATTGCAGAAATATAACTCACCTTATAAACCGTCGCACCAGCAGGATGCAGTATTTTGCCCATACATTTACAAGAATTCCCTAGTAGCCTTAAATCCATAATTGTTTTGCCTCGTGATGTTTTAACTGTTAATCCTAATCCTGCTATCAGTTCAGCATTAAAAAGAATTCGATTGTCCCTTTGTTTTTCTCGAACAGTGAAAACTATTGGAATGGAGTCTGAAGGCGATGCTTGTATTTCTTCACTGAAAATCATCGAAATTATAGATCTATATTCTTCTTTGGAATAAATTTTACGAACCAAATCATTAATTATCACTAATTACCACTTATTACAACCCGGAACAGGTAACTAGAAATGCGTCCTTTCTGTTACTCCCTTTATGGAGCCGTTGTGAAATTACCATAAAAACGAAAATAGGCACCTATCTAGCCGTGATTCGTTCGATTTTGCTATATAGCTGTGAGACATGACCAGTGAAAGTGGAGGATATTAAGAAATTAGTTTTCCTTTGGCCACTCATATCTAAGGTACATTTTACGGGTTCTCTGAATGCATAAAATCTCACATGATCGCACCCACCTTCGTTCAAATATCACCTGTATTAATAATGCTATCACAGAGCGTCACCTTCGCTGGTTAAGGCACGTCCATCATAAGAGTTGTCGTATATTTTATTACTTACTAAACTGTGTGATGGATGAAAAGCGAGGTGCACCAATCAAGACCTGGACTGATAGGGACAGAAAATATTTTGAACGTATAGGTGGACCAGCAATATATGGATTTAGAAGATGGAAAAACGAGTGGATTCTGTTACTGGCGACGATGGTATCAGACCGCGCCGCTTGGTAGCATCTTACTCTTTTAGCCAGTAGAGCCAGCCTAACCAGTAATGGTAAGAGCTGTTAGAAGAAGAAAAAGAAGAACAACTAATTATCCGCCCATACATAAATTTCAAAAACATGGAAAAGATATTTGAATCTAGATTAGTTTTAGGTATTTCAACATCGTCTGCCAACACAATTATCATTCCTGGTTCGTTTAGCTGCATCATTAAAGAATAAAACAAAAACATTTTGACTGATAATCTTCAACAGTTTTTAGGAATTTCGACAGAAAATTTATTTACTTCCATTTTGGAGATATTTTAATTGAAATTTTGTTTAAATTATTAAATTCATCGCAAATCGGTATTGAATGATATATTTCATTTTTAGATACAGCTTGAATCGTTTTCGCAACAGTTCGTTTCATCATGTCGAAGGTACTTGATATCTTAACAATTTAAGCCATTGTAGAGGGAATTTTCGAATTTTTTAAAAAAATTTTAGTTGGAAAAGTAGTTCAGTTCCACCATTTATCTAACCATATTAGCAATAAAGATGGCAAAAATATCTAAAAAGCCGTGGTCTGACAATATGTTGATTTTTATAAAAGGTTACATAAAAAAACAAGGACGTTAAAAATATTTCAAAAAAAATTAAATTAGAATAAAGATAAGGTGGAAAAGTGAGCCTCACTTCTTTTTTTAAGCTATCGTTTCTTGGTGCACCGATTAACTTCTTAACAGTTCCACTTCCAGACATTTACGTTTTCTACTGTAGCTATAATCACTGAATTCACAAACCGATTCGAATTAATTATGGAGAAGAAAGAGTTTCCCAGAAAAATAACTTCATCTGCGCACCTGGAACTATTCCTCGATGATTAACCATGTTCACAAATTTTTTGAATAGAAAAATCTTCGCTATTTAATTAAAAATTAGTTAAAAAACAAAAAAAAACTGCAAAACAAACAAACAAGTTAAAAAGCAAGAACAAGCAAGAAATTTATTTATGAAATTTACTTTAAAATCAAAACAAAAACGAAATTGATGCCAGCAATTTTACTCTGCTGTTTCGAGAGTGAATTTTGTGTGCAAGTTCTGTTTTAACTTCATATTTTCGTCAGCAACTTTTACTCTATCGAAAAGTTCAGTAAAAGACCGTTAAATTTTTGGCCCAAAAAATTTAAAATTATAATTAATTAATTAAAATAATTAAAATTATAATTGCAGAATATTTCATAATAGATCATCCGAAAAATTCCCATAGTTCTATATTATTTATTTTGGAAATGAAAAACTCTATTGCAAATCAGAAATTTTATTTAAAACCAACATGGCAGAAAAACACGACTTTTTTAAACGTGACAAGAGTAAATTTATTCCATCTTGCTGGACAACATCCTAATGTCTCAGGAACTTTCTCCCTGAATAAGTTTTCAAAATTATGTAGATGATCATAGCCTGTTGGCGAGAGATCTGTAGAATATTTTGATACCAGGATAAACAAAATTTGCTTGTGACATGTGATAATCATATGATGAGGCCCTTTCTATTAACCAATGTTCTGCATTTTCTGGTGGATTATCTCCAGTTCGTAACTACTTCTCACCAGATTTTAAAAAACCGTGATGGATCAATTTGGCAGCCATCAAACAGTGACCACACTATTCTTCAATCCAGATTGTGGTGCAGATCGAGGAAATTCAGCGTCTCCATCCGATGCGCCAATTGCAATTAGAATTCGCTTTTCATCATAAGAAAAAATCTACTCCTAACAAGGGTATTTTGTCACACTACCAGAAAAAATAATACTAAACAAGTTTTAATCTGACGCACAATTTGTGAGATGTACATGTCTTAAACCTTTTTCCCTTTCGCTCTTCGAAAGAGGGAGACTGCACACGATATCGTGTGAAATGGCGTTTTTCAGGCAAATTTACTTAGGTCCTCCTTGGATTAGCCTTTACCATAGCTTCCAGCAGATTTGCTATAAAAATAGAGAGCCAACCGTCACTTCGAGCATCTCCGGCCCTCTATTTGCATTTTTCGAATTACCACCTTTGCTTTAAATTTAATTTCAGTTTTTGTTCATAACCTTTCATGTCCATCTCAGAGAGCCAAATTTTGATGACTAAAAGGCGCGAAAAAAAACGAAGCAAAATTTATTAAAACTGAATGCGAAAAATGCAAAGTCACAGCTAAAAATATGCAATCCTAAAGCCAAATATCATTCAAAAAATGTGGAAATTCTTCGAATAAGCTGATAAAGTTTTCAAAAAATTTTTTCAATCGCTCGTTTCCCTTTAAAAATTTTATTTTTAAAATATTTGAACCTTATGTTACTAATGTAATTTATTAACTTGTCAATCTGATTAAGCAAAAAAAAAACCTATTCGGTATTCTCCTAATTCCGCTATATTTTGTGAAGAGCTTTTCCAATTCTTATTGACGATCCTCTTAATACTGCAGAATTCCTGTTATATCTTGTGAACCCCATTATCCCAAATATCCATATACTCTCCATAGCTCAAAAACCTTCTTAGCCCACTTAAATATTCCAATAAATCGAGCCGATAATGATTGCCTACGTAAACGAACAGAAATACCTGTTTAACGAAAAGTCCAAAATTTTTGCCCACCATTTGACATCATTTTAGCCTTTTCTTCTAATATCTCCTTAGATGTTATACGATTTTTACCATATATTATTAAAGAACCTTTTTTTGCTTTCTTTCTCAAACCAGGTAATAATCTTCTTAATACTCCCACAGATCCCTTAACAACCTTCATTTTTACAACATTCGCAGCTACAAATTACAAAATCCAACACGTAATGCGATGGTGATATAGGATATTACGTGAGTAAAGGTGAACTAGAGGGGAAGAGGAAAAAGATATTAAGCGCGTTATTCTGGCGAGTAGGAAAATACTGCAGAAGGATTCAGAAGGGATGTCGAAGAAACATAGGAGATTTCAAGTGAAATAAACGAGTCTAAAGACTAAAGTATCTTTATTAGTTGTTAAAATTTTTCTTAAATCAGACGAACAAACAAAAATAAATTTATATTAATTTTAACTTAAAATAATTTTAAATATTGTGATTCCACGTTTTCGGAATAATTCAGAATAAATGAAATAAAAAGATGTCATGATACCTGTCACTGAATTTGCATATAATGACCCAAAAGGATTGTGTTTGGTATGAAGCTAACAGTAAAGAAGAAATTTTCTGAAAATAACGCCGATAAGTTAAATTTCAATAAAGTGATCAAAAATAAACAATAAAAATCACAAATCAGATTTCTTCGGTGAATTAATAAATGAATATAAGTAAATAAAGCAAGTGCTTAGTGTTCTGTTTTTCTGGTTAGGCTAGCTCCATTCGCCCCTACTTCGATTATAAATTTTTGCCAGGGAGAGAGAAGTATGATAGAAGTACAGCCAGTCGTCAACACCATCACCGGTGATGGATTTTTTAATGCTAAGTTTACTCCTGTCCGGCGACTCCTTTTTCTCACATCCCAGTCTAAACCATTACCTAACATCACAATAAAGGATTTTTAATTTTTTCAGTTTAGAACAACTTATAATACAAAGCAGTAATTGAGTGCGAATAAATAATAAGATATTTTATGCAACAATCAACGTTTGCTAGTGATTCTTTTTTACACGTACGTAATATACGAGAAACAAATGGAATGTACGAAAAATTTATACAAATACCAATTTATATGTATTCGTCGATCGATCAATTGTTATTCGATGCTCACATGATCGAATGTTATTTACATTGGCTTTAAGTGTGCATAATTTCACCTTTTTTCAAGGTTTGCAACGTTTGCATATTCGGCTTGCCATTTCATTTCATATAGAAAGGAGTCTGTCTTAGTCTTATTCCCTTGCCTATATAATGAATGAATAGAAAAGTGAATTTTAAAACAACTTACGTACAAAGGAATAAGAAAAATACTAAAATGCATGAAATCTGGTCGACTTCTGTGTGACGTTAGGTGAAACTAAGGTCTTTTTATCAATTTTTATTATAAAATGGTCTGGACGTAATTATTGAAAGAGAAAAGACAAAATAAAGACAAGACAAGACAAGATTGTGAAGTATTTTTTTCATAATTCTCAGTCCGAAAATTTCGATTTGTTTGGCTCTGTTCGCTTGAATTCTGAATGCAAATTGAAAAATTTTATGAAAAAATGAAATATGAAAAGTCGATGAAGAGATCTGACAGTTGATTGTGAGAAGTCAGTGCCTAGGCCTGTGAATTTCATAAACATGTTAATTTTCGATATATCCGATCCACAGAAGTTGGTGATTGATAAATTGATAACCCTTTCCTTTATAGAAGCTTCAACAAAACGCTATAACCAAATGTGCTCAAAAATGAGCAGGATCGATGAAGACCAACAAAAGCGTGGCTGAGGCCACAATTTTGTATCGATTCTTCTCCTTTTTGGGAACAAATTATCATTTTATTTGCGTTGGTAGATGTAACGAAAAAAACGACAGGGCTCGTAGGTAAGCTATTCATCGCTCGATTTTTTTCTTGTTTTGATGGGTTGTTTTTCTTTGTCATTGGTTATATTATAATGTAATATATCGTTATTTAATAAAAGTGTTGCAATTATATTGTTATCTAAATAAAGGTTTGATTACCCAAATTTGAAGCACGCGACAAACGATCGAGTTACGATTACGATATCTTTTTTAACGGAGGGGGTAACGACTTGAAAGTTAAATGACAAACGAATCTCTTTTTCCGTTACACCAAATAATCTATGTAATAATTTGTTAGTGCATGCCCGGAAAAAAATCTAAAATTTGTCAAATTTTGCTTAAAATTATTCCCAATCCCCATTATGGCAACTTTCACGGATCAGACCATGCTGTGGCTCGAGCTAAGATCTCTATGGTAACGCGGAGAAAACAATACCTACCAAAATCTTTCAATTATCTCGTGTTCAAATATTCGGGGCAAGTATGCACATTTCAGACTGAATGATTGAAACACCGCAGTAACGCAAATATCAATAACACATTTGGAATGGCTGGTGACTATTGGTCTCAATTAAAGGTGTATTGCGGAAAATTAGCCAAATTCACATTACGCCATGTCACTCGGAAATGTTATTTAGGTATCAGAAGAAACTACCCAATTGCCGGAGCGCTCAGAAGACGCTATCGGGCACATTGAACAATTCAGGTTCTACAAAAAACAAAGGCAAAGTTAGAAAACATTACGGCCTTGAACATGGAGACGGCTGGTCGAGGCAAACTATTCTGTCTTCTTTATAAAAGGGATAATAATAGAGAGCATATTAAGACACCAAAGAATATGGTAAAAAGAGCCCTTTGAGGTCAGATTATACCGCAATGCACCAAATATCCTTTCGGATGTAGCTAAAGCGCTCGCTAAGCGGCATATTGCAACTGCGAATTGCCAGCAGAGTAGGAAGCAATCTCCATTATTGAAAAGTTTAAGCTAATAAAGAAGACGATAGGCTGAAATTTTCAAATGTTGTGTTCTTCACAACTCATATATATATATATATATATATATACTCTGATATGGATGAAAGAACTAATACCAACTGATTGGATCAAAGCAGTCTTGCTCCCAATCCTGAAGAAAGGTGATGGGACTTGTTATAACAACCATCGAAAAATTAGCTTACTAGAACATCTCGGAGAAATTTTTCATTTTCTTTTTGCTGAATAGATAGCAGAAGAAGCCTAATCAAACTAGATTCAGGTTGGGACGTGGATGTGGTAACTCACGCTAAGCATGGTCTTACAATACTGCATCAAATATCGGCAATCCGCCATTATTTGTTGTGTTGACTTTGCATATTCCATTCTATTAATAAAGTCCTTCTCTGGATACTAGAATTTGTCGGTGTTCCAGTGAAGATCATTTGGCCCATAAAGATACTTTATAGCGTGTACCCGCACGAGACTGTGCATATGAGGAATCGATAGATGGTTTCGAAACAAGAACTGGTGTCCTTCAGGGCTACATCCTTTCCCTTACAATATACTACTGTGCCATAGGCTGGATAATGGACATTGCTCATCAACACTCAAGAGGTATACAAATCAGTCCAGATCATATCACAGATCCTGAATACGCTGAGGACGTAGTCCTTTTTGCTGGCAGTTATGAAGAAATGTATTAGCTAAATAATATATAGACAACTGTAGTAGACAAAATCGTGCTCAGGATCAATGTAAATAAGACGAAAACCTATATATAAATCTATTTTTATCTATCTATTTTATTAAGAAATCTATTTTTGTTAATTTATTATAGTATTTTATTTATTTATTTATTTATTGAAAACCAGCCAAGCAGAGCGGAAACGTCATGTGCTTGTATTAAAAACATCAGTTAAAGTAACATAATAAAAATTAATGACAAATAACAAAAAAATAATGATATTAAAATAAAATAAACAATTTAAAGATGAAATAAAGAGGATATTGCAAAAGAATAAAATATAGTACAGTTCGAAATAACTATAATCGGATGGTAAAAATCGCGATTTCATACTTCCTGCATGATGTGAATTTTTTAAATAATATCATAAATGATATTATCTATTCTTTTTTTTTAAAGATGGTTAGGGATGGCGCACAAGCTATGTCATTCGGTAATTTATTCCAGAAATTAATATTACGAAAAAAAATCATGAATCCTTAGTTTACTTTTACACATAGGTTTTAATAATTTTAGCCCATTAGTTCTTGTTGGATTTAAATTTAACCTAAAATTATAATATTTTGAATAATCTAATTTAAATAACCATACAAAATCGTATAAATATAAATTAAATCTTGTTTAATTTGACGAATTGGCAGAGAATCCAGGTTATATCGTGGAAGTTTTTTTTACCATTAATTAAAATTAAGAGAGAGGCGTATAAAAATAAAATTATTAATAAAAAATAAAAATATTTTTGGAGTCCTTCAATTATTTTGCTTGATTTACGATATCTCGGGGAGAAACATGTAAAATTGTAGTCAAGAAGTGGCCGAACGAACGTTTTGCACATTTTGATAAGGAAATCAAAATTACGTTCTTAAAGGAACGAAAAATAAAATTTAGTATTTTTGAGGATTTCTTTACTATTGTTCTGCAGTGAAGGTCGAAATCGAGATTTTCATCCACGATTATACCAAGATCGGAAATATGCGAGACTTTACTGATTATATTGCCATTAATAATAAGATTAGGAAAATTGGAACCTTTGGAATTGATATAAAGAACGCTACATTTTTGAAAGGAAAGGATAATTTGCCTGTCATATAGCCAGCTGGCTATTCTGTTAAGGTCCTCCTGCAGTGGAGATAGGCTATTTGATCTACCATGAGAATAACAAATTTTACAATCATCAGCATAAAGATAAATAGTAGAATTTAATACCACATTGGTTATATCATTTATATATAATAGAAAAAGCAATGGCGCAATACAACTACTTTGGGGAACACCAGATTTAACAGGTTTTGCATCAAAAAGAATGTTGTTGACGAGTACGGCTTGGTGACGGTCTTTTATGTAATCTGATACCCGGTTATAAAGGACTTCTGTAATGCCATAACTATTAAGAGTGATCAATAATTAGCTATGGGAAACAGTATCAAAAGCCTTAGCCAAATCTAGGTACACAACTGATACTATTTTTCCATTGTCAATTGATGCTGACCAATCAGAGAGATTTGCCAGTATTTGTGAAGAAGTGGATTTTTTTCTACAAAAGCCATGCTGATAAGGAGATATAAAATTATTGGCATCAAGATAAGTAACCATAAGTAATTTGTTGCAAATCAATCTTTCGAGTATCTTGCTACCAACGCATGTTAGGCTAATCGGTCTATAATTAGAAGGATCATAGGTGCTTCCTTTTTTATGAATGGGAATTATATGTGATAACTTCCAAATCTTGGGATCAAGGCTAGATTTCATAATGTCTTTATAAATTAAAAATAGTGGAAGACTCAGTGAAACTGCACATTTTTTATAAATTATTTGTGGAATATTATCGAGACCAGCTGAAATGGACGGCTTAAGTCTATTTAAGGCATCATAAACATCCAGTAGTGTTATTTCAACTTCACCGAAAGAAGTGCAACAAATTCGATTTACGTTAAAACGAGAAGTATGAGTTTTATCCTCATTAACAAATACACTGGAAAAATATTGATTAAATATATTTGCAATATCAATATCAAATGTGATCACATTATCATTATGTTGCAAGTTAATTGCTTACGTGGATTTGAAAATTTTCGTTTGATATAGGTCTAGAAAGAATTCTTATTAATATTTAAAATTTGCTCCTCTTTATTTGAAAAGTAACTATGAACAGCACCACGGAAACTTTTCATTCTCTCAAACATTCTTTATATGCAGAAAGGTCACTTGGCAATTTGGTTAATTTGTATTTGTTATAAAGCTTCTTGACAGAATCGACCTAACGCTTTTTTCTTAAAGGGATATATTGCTCTATAAGATATAAAATGGTGCTATCAAGAAAATTAAATTTTTCATCAATAGAGAAAATTAAACAAAATAAGAAATCCCAGTTTATTTCTGGATAGAATTAAAGATTTCATAATCATGGTGACGGTAATTTCTAGAATATCTCGAGGGAGGTACATAATGGTTTAATTTTAATGAAATATGAATGACATCGTGATCACTATTACAAAAAGGTTCCAAGATTTTAATGCTATCAACAAGAGAAGATACGTGGCAATTTTAACATGTTGCTCTGGACCTATATAGATACAAAGGTTTAAAAAGTGCTCTTCAAATTTGCTCGATTTTTCAAATCGATTTTTCAAGCAACTATGTTTCTAATCTATATTTGACATATTAAGATCGCCAACTATTACATAATCGGCACCAAATAATTTTAATCTAAATAACAGGTTGTAAAGATTCCTAGTGAATATACTGCAATAGCCAGGTGGGGAGTATATATTTAAAAGGAAAATGTTTCTATTATTGAGATAAATTTTACTTATTAGAGATTCGAAAGAGGAATAGACAAAATCATCAAAAGTAACAAATTTATAAAAATCAGGAATAAGCGTGATAAGCCCACCTTCACGAGTATTTAAACTATTTATTGTTCTATCCTTGCGTGAAACTAGAAAGCCATCGAATTTCCCGATCATCAGTAGAGTCATTCAACCACGTTTTATTGATACAGAAAATACTAACTATTTGGGTTATCAATTAGTAAGAGCTGTAGGTTATAAAGTTTATATTTAAACTTTATATTTTAAACTTCTTGTGCTAAATAAATATAAAGATAAATTGCTTCCTATTTTATTAACCTAACTTGGCAAGTTGTCCTAGGCTGCTGCAGACTGATGAGAAAAAGTTGGAATCGAAAAATCGTTCGTCGCTGCAAACCACTGGTCGCTGCACCACCATTTGAAGATTTCTGACGACATAATTCTTCAAATTGAAGCCCTGGTACTCTGGTTTCGCATATATAATATTCTTTTCGCAACTGTTTATCTAGCAATAGTTCTCTTTTCGTTAAATCTTTCTGCAAAAAGCTTCTATGGGGAACGATCGAGTGCAAATTCTTATTATTCAAAATAGCCATGTACTTATCTTCAAGTCGAATCTTAGTCGTGGCTTGCCTGACCCCTTTCTTCCATGTCGTCGGACTTTCTTAATGTAGCCAGTCTGGATCCCAGCTGCTACTACAATATTCTCAGCTAAAAGCCTATCGGCAGTAGCAGTCTCCTCATCAGTAGATTTCTCCGGAACATTTATGCCAACTAGATATGGTTCTTTTTCTTTTTTTTCAAAATATTCGTCAATAGTTTGCAATATTTGTGCAGTTGAGAAATTAGGAGGATCAAAGTTGCTATTCAAAGACGACTCTTTCAGTTTATTGATATAATTCTTAAGTTCCTCGTTGACCTTTGTTAATATTTCACGAGATCTGGTTAAATGAAAAATTAGATCTTGTTAGATTAGAGCTTTTCATATTTTTCAGTAATGGAAACTAGCTGCGTTCTCAGGTTCTCAATAGTTAAGGAGCCGACATCATTGACAGAAGCGACCTTATTAGTTGCAATCTTTTTCGGTACCATTTGAATAAGTGTCACAAACAAAAATTTCTTTTATCTTTATAAGCATTTAATATAAAACGATAAAAAGAATATACTTTCAAGAAGAATAATCAATATATTAAGGCGAATAATATATTCCTTCTTAGGGAAGCACAATATAATATAGCAAAATTAATGAATTATTGACGGAGAGAAGATCACACAACCGTTCACGACAATGATGAAGTCTCAGATTTTAAATATCAAACGACCAAATGAAAAACGAAATTGCAATGCAGCTAGAAATGAGTTCCTTCCTCTGATGAAGCTTCTACGGTATCACTGCGAAATTAATTTTTTCGTATTAATCTTAAGACGAATTTTCGTAAAACTACAGTATACACGATTTAGGTGCAGAAGAAAAGTAGCCAATGAGAGTGGGGGATATTAAGGGCATAAACCTCTATACCTACTACTCTAACACATATCTCGTTACTAGCATGTGTTGGATAACGTTAATAACGAGGAGGGCCAATCAAAACCTGGATCGATATAACACAGTTAGGAAGGGTTTTGAAGATATATGTGGACCAGAATTAGAGGGCAGAAAAAGGTCTGGCTTCTGCTACCGGGAATGGTATCGGATCAAGCAGCTTGGAAATATTTTGCTCATATAGACGAAGCCAGCAGTAATTGAGAAGTTGAAGATGCGCTAATTACAAATTAAATGTTAAATTTGAACCCAAGAAGATCTTATGGACTAAAATTATTAAAACTTATATTTAATACTAAACTAAGAATTCATGATTTTTTTTCATACGTACCATTAATTACTGGAAAAAACTGCCGAATGACTTAATTTGCCCATCACTCTATTCAATTGTTTTTAAAAAAATATGATATTATTTAAAGTTACGCATTACACAGAAAGTTTGAAATCCATTATTATCCGAGTATCTATCCATAATATTATAAGCTTTTGGTCACCTTCCTTTTGTATCTTATATCAATAAGATACAAAAGGTATCGCTATTAATAATTTTTCTCATTTTACGTCTTATTTTGTTGCTATTAATGCACGTTACTTCAAATAAATAAGTAAATAAATTATGATGGATATGAAAACTGAGAAGAATATGATTAGAATACGTCCTGAAAGTGCTATGCAATTCGAATCTTATTAAATGTTTGATACAATTTTTACAGAATCTTGCAAAAATTTGTTATGTTATAGTTTTTGTTATCTTTGAGTTGCCGAGTGATTATATCGGGGAGAACATATGATTTTAAACAACAATAATAAATATGATGATGAAATATAAAAATGTATAAATTTCGAAATAAATTTTCTGAAGTGGGCTCAAGTTTTCCTTATTTAAACGTTCAATTGTGCTAGAAACAATTAGCTTTTATCTTAACTTTTATTTTGTTAAAATTATAAAAATATAAAAAGAAAGAATGATTTCTCTGATCTGTGCTGAGAAATTTTTGGCCTTTTTTCATGCTAAAATTTTATGTATTTTTACGCCTATTAAAATACCGAAAAATAGAAAAATTATGGAAAATTTTCTTCATCGAATATATCTTCGTTAAAATATCATCCAATTAAGGTATGATTTCCATCACAAAACCATTAAAAATACCTTTCAAAATTTTATCAAATTTATCAGTTTAGTTCTTCAAAAATTTGATAATATTCATGATGGAAATAAAATTAAGTCGAAGATAACGCATTCATTGTCGTATGCTTCCTCAATTCCTTAAATATATCTGTCGTCTTATATATATATTTGGAAAGATTTTAATAGTTTTGATGCAATGAAGATAGGAAATAAGATTTTTGCCTTCCCTCTGAGTTTATGTGGAAGAATTCTTAGATATTCTTCTTTTATCAATTTTACTTATTTTTTACTAACTTGCACGTAAATTTTTTTGCATAACTTAATGATAAATGTGGTGTTATTTTTGTTTAATAGTGGATTATTTTCCATCTATTTTTTTTTTCTCTAATATTTTTCAACTTTCTATTACTTATTTCACGCAGTTCAAAGAGACTGTCTTATTGTTCCGACATCTTATAAAGACAGATTATTCTTTTCCACAATTAACGACAAAAAATGGATGAATGAATTTGCATTCGGCATTGAAATACTCAGCATTTGATTGGTTCGAATACGGCTCTACAAGGGCGAAAAACAACCTATACGTAATAAGTTTTAAACTCTTTCGGGAAAATGGAACTTTTCAAAGATATCATTCGTCATTTTTTAGTGTAAATGTGAAAATATGCAGGAGAAAAAAGCAAATGGAAATAATTGATTTATTACAGGAACACCGAATTAAAAAATAAATTTCAAAACATCGATTATGAGATTTTATTTTTCATAACAATTATTTTCTAGCAGAAAATTTTCGATTGTTGCCTTTCCATGCTCAACAACATGTATCACGTGTATCCTTGCAAACAATTATTTTCAGTTATGAAAATAAGAAAAACTGATCGTCGTAAGCGAATTAATAATAAACGGTTGGAAAAAAGCATTCGAGTCTTTTTAATAACTTCAATCAAGCCATACGTCCATATGTTTATAACTGCGAACTGCTAGCAGAATATAGATATATAATAATAAGAAATATACAGAATAAACGAATATAAAAATATCTCTATTATACAAAAACTTAAATTATTAAAACTAAAATTAATAACATATAGTATTCAACGATGCGTTAGACTGGATAATGGATTTGTCAGCATTCAAGAAGTGTACAAATCAGTCCAGAGCATCGTATCACAGATCATGAATATGCTGATAATTCTTTTTTACCTGATAGTTATGATGAAATGCAAATAATGCTAAACAAAGTAACTGCCAATAACTGCAGCGAAAACCGAAATAAAATGAAAGCTCTTTTGTCTTTTATACCAGAAGCAGATAAAACACATTTTTATCAGTTCATCGGTTCGTCAGTTCGTCGGTTGAACAAATGTCTTTAAAAATCTTCGGTCCACTCTAACCCAAAAAACGAAATTGCAATTCTAATAGTGGCAGCTGGAAATGAGTTCCTTCGATTTACGAGAGCTTTATGCAGCCGTCAAGAAAACACGAAAGTCTGCTCTATATTGCTGCAATTCATTTGTCTTGCAATATGGCTATGAGACATGGCTGATGGAAGTGAAGGATAATAAGAATTTATCTACATTTGACCACTCATGTCTAAGATATCTATTTATCTAAGGTACATTTTACTGATTCTCCAAACGGATAAAACCTCAAATGATTGCATCCACTTCACTCAGAAACCATCTGCATTAATAATATAACAGAGAGTCGCCTTTTTTTCAAAACCTAAGATGAATGGAATCGAAAGTGAAGAGGGCCGATCAAGACTGATACAGTTAGGAAAGATTTTGGGGGTATAGGCGAACCAGCGATATATGGACTTACAGATGATAGGTGTGCTCAAAAATGAGCAGAATCGATGAAGACCAACAAAAGCGTGGCTGAGGCCGCAATTTTGTATCGATTCTTCTCTTTTTTGGGGAACAAATTATTATTTTATTTGTGTTGGTAGGGGAGAGGCGGGGGATCGTAGGTAAGCTATTTATCGCTCGATTTTTTCTTGTTTTGATGGGCTGTTTTTTTTGTCATTGGTATATTATAATGTAATATATCGTTATTTAATAAAAGTGTAATTGTTATTGTTATCTAAATTAAGGTTTAATTACCCAAGTTTGAGGCACGCGGCAAACGATCGAGTTACGATTACGATATCTTTTTTAATGTAAAGGGATAATGACTTGAAGGTTAAACGATAAACGAATCCCCTTTTTCGTTACATGGGGCTCAGCCGGTGAACAAAGTTTGAAACAAATCAACAGTACCGATTAAATGGATTTACGTTAGATTAATCATATATTTTTCTATTATTACACTTTTATTGATTACGAAGAAGCGAATATATCGAAATGGTTGATATGATAAAAGCACAACTTAAATTGAAAAGAAAATCGTTAAAGAAAATCGACGAGTGCGTCATTAAATTGAAAAACCGTTACATTTCCCAAGTGCAACAACGCATGAGGGAAGACGAAGCAACTTGAGTCTATGACTGGGATATTATGCAAGCCGAGAAAGAAAAGTTGGACTTCTTCGTTAAACAGATGACGAATTAGGACAACAATGGTCGAGTATAACGCAAACGACTAAGAGAGAATCAGTTCAAAAGAAATTTTTGTAAGAGATTAATGTAGAAGAAATATTTCAACAGGTTTACGATATTCAAGCAACGATTATAGAATTAGAGTCGAGACAGAAAAGTGCAAAGAAACGACATAATAAGTGTGAAATCATATCCAGCTTAATGGAATTACAAAGGAACCAGAGGACGACAGAGATATCTCATCTATCACCGATATCTTTGTGCGAATTCAGTGGAGACCCCAATAAATGGGAACAATTTATTCATTTATTTCATCATTTAAAATGATGGTGGGCCAACTAAAAATTCCGAATGTACAAAAGTTGTTATTTATTGGGAAAAGGTAGAATGGTCGTTTCACATAACGCAGTGACCGATGAAAATTACCCTATTGCATTAAACGCGCTAGAAAAGCAATATGGTCAAAGGGAAAATCGATATAATGTATTATTGAGTAGATTAAAGAATATCCATCAAATAAAAGGTGACTTTGAAGCAGTACGACAATTATTGACGATATTATCGCAGTTGGAAGCCGCAAACCACGACATTAATTCAGAAGCACTATTGATGGTGGTAGAATTTGTATTACCTCGAGGGATTTACAGCAAAATTATTCGATTAAAAGCAGTAGATACGGAATGGACAATGACAAAATTGCGAGAATTGTTAGAAAATGTATTATACGAAAACGACATGATTGAAGCTCACGATCACATAAGACGTCAAGGGCACGTGACATCGAACGACGAATTCAAACCGAAGGAACCACGACATTCTCAAAAATCAAAGGTGGACATACGATAAACTTCGGCATACATAACGAACAATCGATTAAGGAAGAGTGTTTTTTTTAACGGTTCCCACTGGAACGACGAATGCGAAAAGATTAAAAATTATGATGAAAGAAATAAAATGGTGAAAGAGAAGAAATTATGCCTCAAGTGTCTAAGTAGAAACCACATCGCAAATCAATGTAAACGGTTACCGAAATGTTTCCACTGTAGTGGACGACATTTATCAGCATTATGCAACAAATGGGATGATGGACAAATGGGAAAACAGAATATTGTAACGAACTGTGTGACTCCAGGAACGATTGAAAGAAGCAGTACGACGCTACTGATGTGTTGTAGAGCGAAAATACGAAATCCTGACGATAAAAGCACAAAAGAGTTAGCAACGACTATATTATTTGACACAGGAGTCCTCATATATTTCAGATGCACTGGTAGAGAGACTTAAGTTATTTCGATTTGGCAACGAGATAATGATAAATACCTTTGGTAATTATCATCCATTATCAAAACGAACTACGATAGTACAGTCCGATATAAAAACTCTCACCAATGAATCAGTAAGGATCAGAGCGTTTACAACGAAACAATTGATTCAGCCAATGCACAGAGCAGTATTAAGCAGAACGCACTACGAAAGTTTAAGAAAGAACCATTGCGTATCCATACCTCTTGTTTCGGAGAAACCAGAGACATCGATTGGCATCGATTTCTACGAGCAATTTGAACTGGGAAATCCAGAACGATGGAAGTCAATGATTCAGAATTCCATTTATACAGAAGTAAAATAGGGACATTCTTAGCAGGTTCGGGAATGTTGAATCGAAAATCTAGGCTGAACGTGACTACGGTTAATGCCATCGCTAAGAATGAAGACATTGAGCAATTCTGGTGCTTAGAACGAGTAGGAATAGAAGCACCGTCAGATATGACTTCGGACAACCATGCCCTCAAGAGATTCTCAGAGAGTGTCGAGGCATTGGAAGATGGACGATACGAGGTTGAACTGCCATGGAAAACGAATCAACCAAAATTACCAAACAATCTTGGAGAGGCTTTCTGACGCTTGAAATCAATAGTGAATAGCCTCCACAATCATCCGGAAGGAGATATTCTCACGAAATACGACAGGTTGATTAGACAACAATTAGATAGTATTATCGAGAAAGTAAAATCTCCTCCAGAAAATAGCGACAAGGTGTCGTATTTACCACATCATCCGATAATCACACCATGCAAAACCACAACCCAAATAAGAACTGTTTTCGACTCCAGTACGAAAGATTCTAATGGGAAATCTTTAAACGACAATCTTTTCAGAGGTCCTATCTTCTTATATGATTTGATAGGAATACTGATAAGATCCAGAACCCTCTCGACAATAATTACAGCTGATATAGAAAGCCTTCTCTATATCAGCTGTAATTATTGTCGAGAGGGTTCTGGATCTTATCAGTATTCCTGTCAAATCATTTAATAAGATAGGACCTCTGAAAAGATTGTCGTTTAAAGATTTCCCATTAGAATCTTTCGTACTGGAGTCGAAAACAATTCTTATTTGGGTTGTGGTTTTGCATGGTGTGATTACCTGATGATGTGGTAAATACGACACTTTGTCGCTATTTTCTGGAGGAGATTTTACTTTCTCGATAATACTACTTTCTAATTGTTGTCTAATCAACCTGTCGTATTTCGTGAGAATATCTCCTTCCGGATGATTGTGGAGGCTATTCACTATTGATTTCAAGCGTCAGAAAGCCTCTCCAAGATTGTTTGGTAATTTTGGTTGATTCGTTTTCCATGGCAGTTCAACCTCGTATCGTCCATCTTCCAATGCCTCGACACTCTCTGAGAATCTCTTGAGGGCATGGTTGTCCGAAGTCATATCTGACGGTGCTT
>UYYG01001189.1:129025-310238 GCA_900625125.1 Dracunculus medinensis
AAAGGAAACAAACGCAACGATCGTCATGCAAAAGAATTCGCATGAGACACAACAATCTATTATTGATTTTACTGGGCTCACTTCATACAAACGACTCAGAAGAATTCTGATATATGTTCTCCGATTTATAAGGAAAGTAGGAAACAATAAATATAACTGCAGCAAAGGTGTGAAATCAGATGGTTCGATATCAAGTCAAGAAATTCATTATGCAGAACTAGTGGGAAGGACAAAATGAAAGCATAGAAGCAAAGGATTTGAAGAAATTTGGCTTGCTACTAGAGCACGGTTTATGGATAATGAAAGGGAGATTCGATAGGAGTTATATTTTTCTGCCTCAAAACAGTCCTCTAACGAAATTAATTATTATGGAAACCGATCTCAACTTACTTTATGCTCCAAATGATACAGTGGTGTATAAATTGACTGAAACCTACTGGATCCCCAAACGGTTTCAAACGATAATAAGAATCGAGCGAAGCGCACCATTCACTCTTATAGGAGCAGATTTTTCAGGCTCTGTTTGGATAAAACACGAAGAAAAAAGGTAAAACAATGGATAGCGCTATTCACATGCATGGCGACAAGAGCGATCCATTTGGAGACAGTAAAGAGTTTATCGGCAGAAAGTTTCTTACTGGCGTTACAAAAGTTAATGGTTATACGAGGTAAAACAAGAACGATATATTGTCCGACAATTCGAAGAATTTTATTTTGTCACAGGAAACAATCAAGAGAAATCAAGCGGATATTGCGAAGAAGAGATCGAGTGGAACTTCATCCCGAAATATACCCGATGGGTGTATATGAACGATTGATTGGTATTTGTATTGGTATAAAGACAACGCTGAGAGCTGTGATTGAAAAACAAAGATGAGTCGCCAGTATCACCCGGATTTTTGTACAAGTTTACTCCTGCGGGGAATCGAACCTCAGCATCAACGCTCCTAATTGAGCAACAACATAGGAGCGATTGTGAACGAACGACCACTGTGCTACTGTACAAGAAATAGTCTCGAATATTTACGCTCGAGAGACTTATTATTTACAACAACAACCACTTTGGATACTTCAAGCTAAGAATATGAACTCGAATTGATGCGAAATGTACGGAGAGAAGATTTACTGCAGAACTGGGCAATCGACATAAAATGTTTGGACTATTTTTGGAAATTATGGCAGAGACGATGTCTTCAAAGTTTATTAGAGCGACGAAACATGCATGTACGAACGAGATCGATGACACTTCGTCAACCTGAAGAGGGGGAAGTTGTCATCGACACTATGCCCAGAGCTCAGTGGAGGCTGGGAAAAATTACCGAATTGATCCGAAATTCCGATGGCAAAATACGATCGGTTTCATTAACATTGGTTAACAACCGGACAACGAGTCGACCAATCAACTTTATAGCTCCATTAGAGATAACTGACGATTTTATTCGTGTTGGTAGGTAAGCGGCGGGGTTTGTAGGTAAAGGTATTATCACTCGATATTTTTTTGTTTTGATGTTGTTTTTGTTTATCATTGTTTTTTTTGTCATTGGTTATATTATAATGTAATATATCGTTATTTAATAACAGTGTTATAATTATATTGTTATCTAAATAAAGTTTAATTACCCAAGTCTGAGGTTCGCGGCAACGATCGAGTTACGATTACGATACTTTTTTTAACTGAAAGGGGTAACGAATTGAAGGTTAAACGACAAACGAACCCCTTTTTTCGTTACAACTGCATTGCAATCATATTTCAATCGAGAGATTTTATTTTATAATGTCAATACGTTGTGCAAAAAAAAGCTAATAGATTTCATAATAGAAGAAACAAAATTTGTCAATCTACTAGCATTACCTGCGCCAGTCCCAACGATAAATCGTGCTATTAGTGAAATCCATTTGTAATATGATTTCATTTGCGGTAAAAATGCATATATAGTATTGGCAAATGCCATCAATAGGAATCCACACGCGCATGGATGTCAAATAGATATTAAAAATTATAACAATAATGATATGGTAGTAAAATAATATTAATAATAATAATAATAATAATAATAATAATAATAATAATAATAATAATAATAATAATAATAATAATAGTAATAATAATAGCATAATAAAATGAATTTGCAGAAGTAAGGCCACATAGAGATTAGATAAACTGAAAATTGTATTTCAACCATAATCTGAACAATATTGCAAATCCAAAGTGATTTCCATGGTGCGGTATTTTTCAATGAATTATCTTTAGAAAATAACTGCATAATTGCATAGCAATAATCTGTATAATAATTGGATGAAAAAAGGTAAATGCATAGTCACAATAGAATAATTAATGGTAGAAGAAAGTTTAGGATGGAAAAAAAATTGCTAGAAAATAAGATGTGGGATTACTAACAGAAAGTGGGATTTTCAGTAAGTTCTGCAAATTCATTTTATTACGCTATTATTATTATTGTTACTATTATTATTAATATTATTATTAATATAATTTATTATTCATATTATTATTTTATTACCATATCATTATTGTTATAATTTTTAATTTACCGGGTGATGCTGGCAATTCATTTATACATCTATTGCCAGAATTTGTACGGTACGACGAGCGCATTAACCAGAAATGCTGAGCGCTTTTAGAAAAAAAATGCTAATTATAAATACCATTAAATTTTATAGCTTTTATTGCGTCCAACAGAGCTACGCTAACCAGAAATGGTAAGTACTAATTACTTAATAAATAGTTTCCTGGATTATTTTTGCCCTATATGAATTAATTTGAGTATGAGAAAATAGGACTGAATAGGTTATCTTAATAACATTGTTTCTTCAAATTTTTTTCGTATTATGAGATATGAATGTCATGGAATCGATTCTTTCCTTTGACATTAACAAAGCTATCAGTAGAAATAAAATCCAAGAAGAAAAAAACGTCTCTTAGACAAATATGCTAGTAAATGAACCTTTTCTGTTCAAACTTTCAATTAAATCGTTCGCAGACGATGTCTTTTCTTCTCTAAGAGCGCTTATCATTTTTAGATGGGTTCGCCCATGTTATTAGCTTGTTGAACCAGGGAAATTTAGCCAGGAAATTATATGGGAATAGAAGTAAAGATGGGTTATAGCACCACTTGGATTTGTAAAAGACAGGTTTACTCTTGTCAGCAATAAAGTAGAACAGCATCGGCGCTCGGCGCTCCTTGTACTTGTTAGAATCATTTTAATGAATTGGTCATTAAATCTTCAAATGATAAAGAAATAATTATTTATTATAAGAAAAAAAAATACCAGTTGTGTTTTTTTGATAAATTGTAATAAAAATGTAAAGTTTTTCCTTAACTTATTTATATTTGTACAAAAGTTGCAATTTAACTTAAGTTTTTCATTAAACAATTTCTAACTTTCGTTTGTCTAACTTGGTTAAAATTTATTAAAATTCTTAGCACATGCAAAATATTTTGATTTTTGTGTTAAATTTGATTTTATAATTAATAAGTTTTAGATTTTAAACACAGCAATTCCAAAAATTTATGCAGTAAGTAACACAATTCCAATTACTATTTCTATTAAATCATAGAATAAATCACAATAATACGAATAAGAAACATCGTAGAAGGTTAGATGTCATCAAATCTTTCATTTCAGTCGAGAGGATCGAGCCGTATACGTTCGATTAAGTTCAACAATCGTCGTTTCGATTCTTATTTTTATATAAGCCTACTATTAAAACTGAAATCAGCTCCCTGCTGGAAGCTTCTATCATCAAGTTTCCCTCTGCCGAATGATATTACCATTATAGCCCATGCAATCAGCCATACTAAAAATGTCTGTTAAGAATAGCGGGAAATTGAAAAACATTCAGTTATAAAAGAAATCTTTATTCGTTTGAAAGGAGTGGTGCAAGTAGAAGATTGCATTTACCAGGTAATAAACGAAGGTTGCGAAGAAGTTTTAATTTTTCCCTCATAAATCTAGCCCACACAGAAAGTTGCATATAATCCAGCACTATCCACTATGAACTGTTATATTCTTGCCAAAATCTAGAAATTTAGGTTTGCTTCTTTACCTTTTAAAGTAAAGTTTAGTTCTTTCTGATCAGTTCCTTCGTAATTTTCAGAGTTACAGATCTTTACTTCAAAAACTTATATAAAACTAGTAAAATAAAGAGTTTTACGAATAATGAATTATTGAAAAGAGTAAATTCACCTAATAGGCTAAGCTATTCTTCCAGTTCCAGCTGAAGAGATTAAACTGATTTGATATTCTGATTTGATATTTTGTCTTCATACTATATGGTGTCAGATACATACATATTTTCTGTACAAATTAGCATTCATAAAAGTTGTTTTTTTTGAAAGAAAAATAATTAGACATATTAGCATATTTCAACCAGAGTGAAAATTTGTGAAGTGAAATTTGCTCAAAATTTGTGAAGACAAACTAATATTTTTTGTAATGTCATCTAATAATTTTATCGTTTTCTCTGAATATTTTTTTACGATAGGCTTTCATCACATATCAATTCCACAAACCTTTATGGTAACGCTGAAGGGAAATATGAATGAATACGTGTTCCTGGATTTTATAATGTAGTCAAAACCATTCATTACACCGGTGGCTTTGTTAAGGTTTCTGGATTTTTCGGGTTTTTCAAACAATTTCTTTTAGATTTCAAATCATATAACATGTGAGTTCTTCACGTAAATTCGTTTTTTCGAAATATTTTTTGTTCACATAGTTCATATTACTTTGAACAGGTCAGCTAACTAAATGCAAGTCAATAATACGCCAATATCGTTTTACCTTCTAAAAGTTTTAAATTTTAATCTTTATTATGGAAATAATGACTCTAAAAATAGCAATATTGGATCATGAAATTTTTGGTTCTCTTTTGAATAATACTTCTGCGCTTGTTCGTTCTTGTCAAAATAGTCAAAAATAGAAATGATGGCTTACTTTTCATCAAAAGCAATTTCTTACTGATGGATTTGATGACGACGAATCATTTGCACAGATAAATGTGTTTTTAAGCTCTATGGATCAATATCGATATGGATCTATGAATTTGAATTTATTACTTTTGATATCTTATAGTCGAAAATTCATGCATAAAATTTTGTTAATCAAATGCTCTTTATATACACTAAAAAATTCACTTTTTGTATTTAATCCTTTTTATAAGCGAAGTATAATAAAAATTTTCAAAAGTTTGTTCCCGTTACACAAAGGTTTAATTCTTTTATGATAACTTTTGTTAGAATATCGAAAATGAGGTTTTACAATATATTTCAACATTTATAAAAGAAGCCTATAATTTTAAAAGATATTTGCGAAGTTGTCGGAAATTCCGAAATAAATGTTTTATGAAATTATTCAAAAATAATCATAAAATTGTTATAAAATTATTAGTATCATAAAATTAAAAATTATAAAGTTTTTATCGCTTGCTAGGGTCAGTTTTCATTGCTTAGTTTTTCATTACTTTGCTCCATTTTGTCATAATTTAGGGTCTTTGCTTCACCTGTGGATTTAATCCTAGTTAGCATTTAACATTGGTCTTTAAGTGCGGCGGCAATCGCATAACTCTACTTTTTCTTGCTAAATTTTCATTTACTTAGTTTAATATTGTTTCGCACGTCGTTTTATTCGTATTATTATTTGGATAATAATAAACATATCAACTGGAAATGCTAAACGTCAATTCGTGAAACTATCGACGTATCGTAATATAATCCGCATAAATGAAATAACCAGTGATAAATGGCACCAGAAACCAGAACACCCAACCTGGCTGATTACAGACAGTCGAGATAGGTGTAGATCCAACTTAAGGACTGGAATAAGAATAGACTTTAGTTAATTTCAAGCATGATATCCGATCGGGAGGCTTTGAAATGTTCTTCTAGACCATCCGAACTAGCAGTGGTGCCAAACATTGGAAGAAGCTGGCAATTTTCCTCTACAATTCCTTGTAAACAATCAATACAAGCAGCCTAGCCAGGAATGATAAGAATTAAAAGCTTTATTCACTTAATTATGCCTTATTTACCTAATAATAATTTTCCATTACCTTTCCTACCGCATGCATACATTCTTTTTAGATCACATTAACCATTTACAACGTCAAATATATACTTTATACATTTTTAAAGGCATCAATATATCCAGTAATAAGGATTCAAAAATTGCAAGTCAAACTGTGCCATAGCTGGTTTTCTTGATGGTAGTAGAACCAAAAACTCAAACGATTTATTCACAGCACTATTTTTATATCATCCAATTACTAATTTTTACAACACAAAAACTTATTTTTGCAAGAAAATTTTGTTAAATATTTAAGTATGCAAAAAGCTTAACATCTTGATAAATTACAAAATGAACTGACTTTAAAAACTGAGAAATATGAAAAAAAATGCAAAATTTCTGAAAGAATCATTAAAATATTAAAATAAAAAAAAAGAAAAATTAGCAAATTTCAGCCATATGTTTATAAATAAATAATACGAATACAAATGCACAGCAATTTCGACACTTTCTAAGCGACTTTTTTTAATCGGACTTATTCATTAAGACGAGAATTTAAAAACATTATTAGAGCAATTTTTTAAAAACCTTCATCGCGCCCACTCTTTTCACAAATTCCAGATTGATTTGTGACTATGATTCAATATTATATTGCATTATAGCCGAACATGCTGAATGTTGCATTTCATTCTACTCGGTTA
This sequence comes from Dracunculus medinensis, assembly GCA_900625125.1. NCBI lineage: Eukaryota > Metazoa > Nematoda > Chromadorea > Rhabditida > Dracunculidae > Dracunculus > Dracunculus medinensis. The sequence continues at coordinate 135,751 of UYYG01001189.1, forward strand.
AAACTGGTGCAAAAAATTATTTATTATTATTATTATTTTTGGTATTCCTTTGATAATTGAAGCAAAATAAAACAGAAAAATTTTTATATTTATGTCGTTTCGTTTTACTTTCCCTAATAAATGAAAGCAACAAAAAAGCCTACTTTCTTGCTGGATTGTGCTGACGATACTTCTATCGCAAATGATATAAGTGTAGGTAATAAGCGTTGGAGTAAGCTAAACCAGAAATGATATATTCTAACCACTAATTAACTTTCTTGCTAAATAGTTCGTGAGATAGACTTCGTTTTGCTGTTATCAATTATGCTTTTTTTTGAATTTTTTTAAAAATAGATGTGGTGATTTCTCGTTTGTTATTATGTAACATTCAACTTTCTAGAAATTAATTTCAAAATTTTTGAAGAGCATGAAGAAGCAAATGCTAATCATTCATAAGCTAATCCAAAAGATTGCAAAAAATCAAAATTTCTCGAAACGATCTCAGCTTTGAATGAGCGAGTTCCTCTAGCTATTCCAGATAATCATTCAGCGACAGAAGTACAGGTGAATCGCTATAAGTTTTAGGATAAGTTTTAGAGTAGTTTTAGGCAGTAGAGCTGGAATATTCTGGTTCTATTAATTTTTAATTTTTCTGATAAAATAAAAAATAAAAAATAATGTCTAAATCATTTTTACTAAAACTTTAGCCTAGTTGGACTTTATGTTTCGTTTGTGAATGTGCTTCAATTGGCAATTATCACCATTCCTTTTGCATTATTGCTAAGAAGTGGCATCTCAAGTGATATGGCGAAAAATCTGTGATATTAGCCTTAACCCTTTCAGTGCTGAATAAGACAAATGAGTGATGGAGTGATGGAGTGTAATCATGATATTCAGCCAAAATATTTTAATTGTATGATTCGAATGATTCGAATAATGAGGCTAAACACAATGGAAAAGTTTTCTTCACAGTATGTATTTAAACATAATTCTCATTTATCTCGCCATTTCTGTCTTCGCTTGCTCCTGATTTCTAGGGCAAAGTCCTTCGGGGAGAATTTGCGTATAGATTCCAACCATTATCCAAATTTCATGACAGAGTTTGCTCCTCAGATAGCAAGGAATTTGAATCAAATCGAAACAAGTTAGCCATCCTGAACTTTACTGAATGAAATTGTTTTTAAAACTTTATAAAACTTAAAGAAAGTTTTATATTAAGTTTTTTATTTATTTAATTTTTTAGTTATTTTTATTTAATAAAAACAAAAAATTTTCATTAAACAAAATCGTTAGCTGAAGCTCAAAAAAAAATAGACTGATAATCAAAAAAGTGCTTTCAGTTTATTATGAATAAGTTCCTTTAATATTTCGTTGAAATAAATTCCATACAATCATTCAGTTTATGGCGTCTTAATCAGTTGGACAGTTCGACTATTTGTAATAATAATTGGCACTATACTTGGCCTCTCTTAGGTAGTGCTATAATGAAAGCAACTCTTTCTTTTTCTAAAGGTTTTGCCATAAAATTTATCTTTTTACCATTACAGTTTCCTGGCAAAGAAAATTCCGAAAATAGGATAACTTTTAAAACACTTTCTAACAATATGTTAATTACCAAGATCCGGATTTTTATGCAAGTAATGCAAGTAAATAAATGTGTTTGTACTACTTTAACAAATACAATGGTGCTATCGAGTATAGGATGGCTTGGTGAATTGTTGCCCAATTAGGAGCGCCGATAATAAGGTTCTGTTCCCCGCAAGGGTAAAGCTGTCCAAAAATAATCCGGGTAATGATGGTGACTCATCTATATTTCTATCGCTAAGGGAATCCACGGCATATTTGTCCAGTGCCGCATGCCAGCAGAGCGAGTTTAACCAATAATGGTGAAGACTCTTTAAAAGAAAAATATATTTCGATTAAAATGTTGAATTTCAGCAGATATTTTCCTTTAAAATGAATGATTCCAAATAGTATTAAATTTTCATAATGATTCAATTCATTCAAAATTCCTGATGGTGAGGTCAGGTAAACAAATCATTTACATAAACTTGAAATATAGCACATTTCTCGACTGGAAAACAATTATTGCTGTGACTCCTACATTATCTTGAGAGTGAAAGATTATCAAACATGTAGAAATAATTAGAAATAAGGCACGGGAAATGATCCTTCAATAATTGCCATTATGCCAAGAATGAACTGAAAACTGAGAGCGGCTTCGAAATCCTTTTTTATTTGACATCTGGTTGGACTGAATTCGTTTTTGTTCATTCCACTTCTACAGAATACGTCCAATGATTCATCATATGACCTTCTTTCTAGAGTGCTTTCAACGAAAATTTTTGTCAAAATCTTTGTTCAAAAAAGTAATTATTGTTTATCTCTATCGAGGTTCAAATTCAGATAATTTTTATAATTTTTAATTTTCATTGGAGAAATCCGAGAACAGAATACAGCCATACGTTCAAGAGGGCGATCTAGGAAAAAAATATGATAAATTAGATAAAAACTTGAAAACTTGTTCATCCATGTGATTCGTTCAGAAATTAAGTATGGCATGCGATGTTATGTGCTTGTGCTTATGTTTAAGCAAACGCCAAACGGGTTATATTGCCTTCATAATATTTTCAATAGCAAAAATAAGGGAACGATAATTGCCCGATAAAGATAGAAAACAAATTAATCTTTTTTGACCAAAAAGTCTTTAAAAATTTTCACTTCATTCTATCTCGTAGCTCCTACTGCATAACAGTTATAGATAATTTATTTTTATGCCTTGGTCTATTTTTTGCCCCTTATTCCAATATATTAATTTAACTCTTTTTTAAGGAATGAGAATCCATTAGTTCATATAGCATTCAGATTTTCATAATTGAACTTGCAGTATTTATTGTGCTCGAAGTTAATAAAGACGAATAAAAATTTGCAAGTAATCCCAATTCTAAATATCTCATAAGTTTTAAGAAATTTGAATATCTTAGAAAATCTTAAAAAATCTGAATCGCTTTATGCAGGATTTATAACTGCATTAGGATTATGCAAAAAACTTTGTTACAAATCCTTTGTCTTGCTAAATCTAAGGAATTAACAAATTATCTTTATGGCACTGTGGAAAAATAGGATTTTTATTTATTTTCATTCAAATCCTCATCAATCCTATTCACTAAGATTGATCTGTTATTTGTTCACGTTAATCAAATTTTTTTTTAAAGAAATATTTCTGGTTAGACAGGGAGTCCCTTGGCGATAAAAGTGCAAGTGAGTCGCTAGCATCACCCGGATTTTGGACTGGTTTACTCCTGCTGGGAATGGAATTCCAGCATCAGCGCTAATGAAGTATTATCAGTGTGTGGTTAGTTTCCATTGGTTAGTTTCAAATGGTTAGTTTCGTGAATTCATGTATAAAGTTTCCATTTATTCAAAATGGTTTGATTAGCGTGTTGTAAAACCACTGAATCACATTACATTGTTTTCTAATAATGTTAGTTTTTTCTTTAATTTGTATAAACCTCGTCACGTTGTTATCGGAACACTAGTAAATAATGGAATTAGCTAAAAACTGCTGATAAGGATTCCAACCGATTCCAATTTGTACTATTTAGAGATTGGATTTTTACCCTAAAAATTTAGAGATTGTGCATTTTTTAAAGCAATTTAAGAAGTATTGTATATGCATAACGAAGAATTCTGGCGGGGTGATGTTAATATTAGTAAAAAATTTTCATATCTTTTTTCATCTTCTATTGTTTCAGTATTGTTTTTTGATGCCATTATCCAAGCTCATGACTGCGTGCCCTGCTTGGTGTGTTTTGCCAAATGCTACAGTTTTGGATGTTCTGGAAATTCGGATTTTAAAAGATTATTTTACAATTAGTCTTTAGTGAAATCTGAAGCTGAGATTTCCATCAATAATGATCCGAGACAGATAAATGCTCATTCAGACGAATTAAAATGAATACGATTATATGAAACAATAAATTATAAGAATGAAGGCTAATTTGTCGAGTTTCTACCGAAATCAATTCAAGGAAAGATAAGAATTATTTCTCGAAAAATTTAGGCAAAAATAAGCTAGTTAGAAATTGATTCGAATTAATTAATGGCATACGATCAATTGTTACCTTCATGTATGGCATCGACAGGCTTCTCTCTTCATCGCCGTACCCTGCAGAGCAGTCGAACAGCTAATGGCGCGCTGCTAGAAAAGAAGATATAGCCACTTGTCGTAATCGCCGGCAAAAAACCGGGCAGCTGGGCCGATGACGTGAAAAACCACGTGAAGAGCCGGTTAAGCGCATGGAGAGGTTTTATGCATATCTATATGGACAAGTGAGCATAAGCTGAAAATCGACTGCGTTAATTTTAACAAAGAAATTCGATTCTAGTTTTATTTCCAACGAATTCAAAGAATAGCTCCATTAAAAATTATGAATCGGCGATAACTTCAGTCATCAGTGGATGACGACTTTTGGCCAAAAAATCATGGAACAATTCAAACATACCGTGTTTTGGAATGATCAAAGGCCGTGGGCCGAAATTTCTCTCATTTATAAATTTTCATTGTGGCGATTGGTCGTTTATTTCTCTTTTAAACGTCTTTTCATTCAGATCTGTTTCTTCATTTCCGTCGTGTTACATTCAAGTAAGTGGGTGGTTATTAACCTTTTTTCGAGGTACCACTTCCTTTTGTGTCTCCTGTAAGAGTGCTTGAAAGCTACTGATTCAGTCCCTTGAGAATGCTAGGTGTGAGGTGGAGCATTGATCCTCAACACTAGTTGCATTTCACCCTCAGTGATAAGTTTCCTCCCACTGATAGAGAGCAAATTCAACCGAACCCGCATTCATTTGAGAATCTTATGAAAACGTGGATTAATTTAATTACGTGGATTAATTTCTGAGAAAAATCTCCGTAGACTGATAAATACTAATATCATATTTTCCAGTGTATGCGATAAACATTTGAACGAATAAAACTGTTATCATTTAGCGTATTTGATGATGTTAGATAAATCTATCATATTGCCTGTAACTTTTGAGTTTGCAGTTTTGAGCGAATATGTTTCAGATGGCCGTAAAATTTCAGTTGTCGTGTTGACGTGGTTTATTCCTTATTAATATATCGATAACGGTGATTGATTAACTCTAGAAATATGCACTTTTAGAAGGCATTTTCATTTTCTGATCTTATCATGAAATCACTCAGCAAACATCTCTAATTTGGCTGGTTCGGTCAGCTATTAGTAAGAGATTCATTCACCGGAGGGTCATTTTGGGATGGAAGAACCAGTGGGCCATCACATTGATCCGAATTTCTCTTCTGGTGACGGTTTTCTTTCTTCAAAATATAGAAAAAGAAGTAGCAACATATCATTTAGCTATCCTATCCTTATATTCCGGTCAAGAATCTCAGTTTTCAAAATGTTTTTTTATAAATTTCAGATTTGGGTAAAAGGGTCTTCATTTAGGTGATTTCTCTGTTTTAATACAGTATTCCATTTATGTTTAAAATAAATTTTAAAATATTTCAAATATATTAATGCAACTGATACTTTGTCTGTTATTGTACCCTTCAGTCACTTTATTATTTGCTGTTTTTATCGAATTATTAATCAGTTTATGCGATGAATTTCTAACAAATACAAATCGGGAAATATCCAATGAAAGGATTCGTTCAGATGCTACTGTAGAGATTAAACCATGTCTTTCTTCACGTCTTGCAATGGAGGTATATTTAATGTCATATTTAATGTTATTTGCACATGTATTTGCTTGAGAGTAGATGTGAGGCATTCTCCAAATCTTGTCGATAGGCCTTATTCATATACCTATTATAAATACCTATTTATCAATTTATACATTATATATTTATATATTAGCAAACGATGCAGAGCAATTTCTTGATTGCTTTAATAAAACTGATTTAATAAGTTTTATATCTTTCAGAAGGTTTCGAGCTCTTGGTTAGCTTTGAAATTGTTATAGATGTCATTTCTGATAGGTTTCCTATGATATAATCGAAGGTTTATTGAGCCTTTAATTTTCCAGAAAGATGGATCTCGTTTTTTTGCTGTAGTTATTGATGCTGGATCAACGGGAACGCGCATCCATATTTTTGAATTTAGTCATGGTATCAGCGAAAATGCATCACATTTTTACATAAAAAATGGAACGATGAAAGAGGTAGAAGTTATAATTCATCATTCTTAATCTGGATCTGAATCTTGCTTTTATAATTTTTCATAATTTTTTAGTTTAATGATTTTTTTGAAATCGCTTAGGGTTCAAACAAAATTTTGTTTCTTTTCTTAATTAACAGCTTATTTTTTGAGATGAATTATGTTTTATTTAATATATTGCATTAAATATAAATATATTATTTATATTAAATATATTAAATATAATAATATTTATATATAAATATTTATATAAAATATAATATTTATATAATAATATTTATATTTATATAATAATATTTATATTTATATAATAATATTTATATAAAATATGTTAATAATATTTATATTAAATATAAATATATTATTTAATATATATGTTGTATTTAATATTTCTTTTTTAATTCGTACAATTTTTCTCCATTGCAAATAAATAATTTTTATAAGTCTCAAATATTTTTAATATTTTATATTTATTAAAATATAATATATATTTAATAAAATATAAAATATTACATATAGTAAAAATTTTTGACTATTATTTTTTCATTTTTTCTGTTTGAAAACTTCAGTAGAACTGGGTTTTTCGGAAAATGATGAGACTTTTCAGAGACTTGATATGACAAATTTTGCAATCATGAAATGAATTTAGATTAAGCCTGGACTGTCAAGTTATGCAGCGAAGCCGGAGGATGCTATAGATGGTATAAAAATTTTGCTCAATTTGGCTAGGAATACTATCCCTCAAAATCTTTGGAAGTATACTCCAATTACTTTAAAAGCTACTGCTGGTTTAAGATTGTTGCAGGATCATCAGGCAAATGCTTTGCTCAATCAAGTTTGTGTTTGCGATACAAATGACGTATTTTGTTTGCAACCTTTCCATTTTTTTTTTCAGAAAAATGATAGATTGTGATAGGCGATAGGCGAAATGATAGGCGATTAATTTTGAAAAAATTTTTTCACCGGATTTTTCGCTGTTTCTTGAAATTTTGTTCTTTGTTTGTTTATTTAAAGAATTTGTAGATTCGAAGCCATATTTTTAGGTAAAAACGTTTATAGTGGGTAGTGGTTTCTTTTATGGTGATGATTCTATAGGAATAATAAGTGGAACTGATGAAGGAATATTCTCCTGGTTTACCATAAATATGCTCTCCGGTCAAATGGGAAATTTTAAAGAAACATCGGAAGGTTCTATTTTTTAAATTAAAATTATGATTCTGTCGTCTTATAATGAAGACGTTCCATTAAAAAATTATGAAATTGTTTAAATTTCCGTTGAATATATTGACATATTAATTTACATATTTTGATTTTTAGCGCATTTGCCTTATTCATATAAAACTGTGATAAATGTTTGTAAAAAGTAAAGATAAGTGGAAATTAGGTCAAATAAATTTTATTAAGTCGGGGGGATTTTTTTTCAAGATTTCTTGAAAAAATTATATTAGTTATATGTCAATTATATTAGTTTACTCTGTATATTACATAATGCTGTGTTGCTTAAAATTATAGACGATTGTGAAAATTCGGTATATAAGTCTTCTATGACGGGGAAAAATCAGTTTTCGGCTGCCACGTTAGATCTCGGTGGCGGCTCTACACAGATAACTTTCCTTCCAACTGATTTATATGAAACATTTGTGAATGTTGATCGGGAGTTGTTTTCGCACAAATTAGATATTTTTGGAAATTTACTCAATCTTTATACACACAGGTAAGATTCTGCCAAGTTTTCATACGTGCCATTATAATTTGGCTATTTATTGGTGTTGGTTCTTATGTTTCCTACAGAATCATTCCTAATAATGTTTCGAATTTTAGCTTTGGAAGGTACCTGAAGTTGTCGACTGTCGAAAATTAAATATAAAATAACAATATTCTTTATTCATTAATAAGTCGCATTATTTTTTACAGTTATCTGGGCAACGGCTTAGTAGCATCACGTTTGGGGACGATTCAGCGTTCACCATTGTCGACGAAAAATTTATTGGTCACTTCTTGCCTTCCAGAAAAGTTATTAGTTAAAGATCGAGATTATACTGGTTTACACTGGTCCATAAAGTATGTTCTAGCAGCCTCATTCTTGTGTCCTTTGTATTACTATTTTGGGTTCATTAAATGTGGATTCGATAAATTTGAAGTAATGATTAGTAAATGGAAATAAGAAAAGTCTAATTTTCTAAATAGAGGTTAAATTAATTTGTCTGAAGAAACTTGTTAAATCTGTGTCATGTTCTTTCGATGATGTATTTGATCATTTTATAGAGGATCATCATCATATTCCTTCAAAAACTGCTTATTATCAGTTATGGAGTATATCAGTTTTACTGAAGTCAAGAAAGCATATGAACTTAATAAACATAAGATATACGTAACAGGATATTTTTATGATCGTGGAATGGAAGCAAAGCTCGCTGTGGAATCTATAAATGGTAGTGGTGGTATTTCTTCAGTTGATGGTTTTAAGAAGGCTGCGGTCGAAGGTTGGTCGATCAATTTTTATACTGTTGTTGTAATTCATTCGTTTTTTTCTTCGATGATATTTTTTTAATCTCTCTTGTTTTTTAGCTTGTTCGCGAACTACTCGTGAAATCGCCCGCAGTTACTGGAGGCCTTGGGAATGTTTTGATTTAACATACATTTACGGCCTTCTTAAGTATGGATATGGATTGGATGACAAAAAGGAGATACATGTAAATTTAAATTTCAAGTATTTTTAGAAGACTTTTTAAAACTTCAATAAAGCGGTCATTGATTGTCTGCTTATGGGTAGGTAGGATTTTCTTTCTACGATGCTAGTACAGGATAAAATACAGGATGAGAGTCGGTTGAGTTCATTATTAACTCAAAGGAATTTATTTCTACTTTTTTCTACGTTTATGTACTCTAGATTATTTAATTCTTGCATTTTTAACTATTAAAATTTTTCAGCTTGTAAAACGCTTAAAAGGCATTGAAACTTCTTGGGCTCTCGATGCATCTTATCATCTACTTCACTCTTATCATCAGAATATATTCAGTTCGAGAGAGTCGCTTGAAAATATGAATGCTTTTGTATTGTTTAGTAATATTCTGGACTTCATTGTTTCTAGAAGCACTTTAATTTTAATTTTTTCAAAAAAGTTTTTTTATCTTTTTAGCTTATCTTCTTGGGAAGCCGGTTGAAAAGGTTTTATGTTTCTTTTCGTTTTTTTACTTTTTATTCGTTTAAGGCGCATTTTTCGGAATTTCTATCATGTTCATATCAACAGATATATTTTGTCGTTTATTCAATGTTATTGAAAAATTCGTCAGCTTTGGTAAAATTTAGTATTTTTTATTGTTGACATTATTTTAGATTCTAAAAGTCGTACCCAACTTTCTAATGTTTTTTAGCTTTTCATTTCCATATTTTGATTTTTTAAATAAAAATTGTCTTTCAGCTTAAGTTTTAACGAAATAGATGGTTAAACTTATGAAAAATTATTTTCGTTAGTTCTTTTTTTTATGGGATAATTTGTCTTGTTAATTAATGTAGTTGCTCTATTTAGTTTTTAGTCGATTCCACTCATTAGTTGCAATTTTTGTTTCTATTTAACCAGAATATTGCTATAAAGATTTGAAGCTTTTAAATTGTGGTAAATAAATATGGAAAAATGGTTTTGATTTAGCACATTTTCATAAGTTATATTCATGTTGGCAGTACTTTTCTCCAAATTCTCTGATTATGCGTTTAACAATTTATCTTCACAAATGCACAAATCATAAATATAAATACGATTTAAAAATTGGTATCTGTATTAAGTCGAATAATATTAGGATAAGCACTTATGAAATATTAGTAATACTCTATAGTTCTATATACAAATACAGTTAAGCTGAAAAAAAACGAATTAAAGATGAAAAAAAAGTTAAGGTTGAAATATGTGATATGAGACCAAACAAATCGCAGTGGCGCCCGGCAAACCTTCGCCTATTCTTTCGGTGTTCATCTAATGTGCTTTATTAAAGAACAAAGAAATCGAGAAAAGAAGTGAAATGATAGTATTTTGAAAAGGAAAAGATAATAATAGCTTTTAAAATAAATGGGATAAATGAAACAGCAACTTCACAACTACTCAGATGACAAAATCTTAGGGAAGCATGGAAATTACCCATTATGAGGAGATAATTGAATTTCGTGTTCAATTTTGCAGAAATTCTGTCGGCGAAATTAAGTTTGCCTTACAAGTGTATTTTCTGTATAGTAACATTTCGTACATTTGATAAAATATATTAGCAGGGGTTGCAATGAATAAAAAAAAAGAGCAAGTTTCGATATCCATCCTTTTATATTCGTCTTATGATGAATCGTTGGCTAGGGAATTTTTTCCCAAATGAGGAAAACCAAAGAGATAAAAAAAATTTGTTTAAAAATTAAATAGATTTATGATTTTGGATACTTTAGTGTGTGCCGATAAATTCTTTTTTATTGAATTTCAGCACAGATCCATAGAAATATCTAATTCAGTTTAGCAAATAGTAGTGCGATTGGTACCATAATCTAGTTTAAATTAGGTGATTTAACCTATTATCAGTTATTCTCTTCCATACTTTTCAAGGTTAGAATATATATATTATATATTAAAAGCAAATAGACTGATGGCTATCCATTTAATATTTATAGACATCGACACTGGCCTTGAAACAGCTCAAGTGTAATTTATAACCAAATTTTGTATTATGATCTTTCTATATCGCTAAGTTCAAATCTTGAAATGCTCTCCCTAATTCCTTTTTTTTCATTTTTGATAGGAATGGAATGAGCTGTTTCATTACTCTTAATCAATATGTCTAACTTGGTCGCTAGGGAGAGGAAATTTTAGTATGTGTTCAGTTATTAGGCCCAAATGAAATGATTGATTCAGTTGTTATTGCTTAGGTAGAAAAGCATAGAGTTTCTCAAATAGCTGTAAATTTGCTCCAAATGATCGCTTGATTTTTGGCGCATTTGGCCATAAATTATAATCAGAACAGTAGAGTAATCTCATAAGTTTATAATAATGGATCATTTTCTCTTCACGCCATAGCGGACAATTCCTGAAACTGAAAAACATTTATAAAATATTGAGGTTGGATTTTCTGTCGATGATTATTTAGTTGTGATGAATCTGATGATCAGTAATTTTGTTTAAACAAAATCTAAGCACGGCATAAAAACAGAGACTTGAATTTAAAACATCATGCAGTGATAAGATCAATGGAAGAAGGGTTACTGCTAGATAAAGATTCTATTAAATACAAGGAAAACACCAAACAGTCTCATGTCAGTACCATGAAAGCCCTAATTTGGCCTTGCTCTGTAGTCCTCATTCTCTTTCAGCTAATTAAGACTATATTTGATAGCATTTTTGCATAATCTAAACTTCTTGAACATATATATAATGATGTATTTTACATCTTGACAGGATTCACTCCTACCAAGGACAGCCTCTCCTTCAGAGTTCACTTTCAACTATGAGCGTCTCAGTCTCAAAAAGGGGCAGGAGTGAAACCATTATTCGACGACGGTTCTGTGTTATCAACAGTGTGCGCATTTTTTTATATTTTTAGTAGTTTTACGAATTCAAAATGATTTTTCTGGCATTTTTAAATTATAATTAGATATAAAGCAATGTGGTAAAATTTTAGTTGACTCAAAAAGAAATCGAAAACTGCAAACCTGAAAGATTCATCTCGTGCTTCATGCTCGGGACTACAATAAGTTCGTAACTGAGTATTATATTGCTTTAATATCCTTGAAAGATTTCGTTTTTCACTGGCCATATCAATCAGAATTTCAGCTGTTAATTTTTCCTTATTCAAATAGCATCGCTCAACTGGCAATACTTCTAGTGGCTCTTCTTCCTCCTAAAAGAGGCTTTCATTACTGATATCGAAGTAGTAAATGAGTTGATGAGTTAGCGGAAATGAACTTATATGCCCGATATCAAAATTTTAGCTTTCAATTGCCGACGCAAAAATTAGTGATTCACCGTTATTGTTTTACAAAAGGAGCCCAAATATATTTCTTTAATGTTTCGTTGGTGACTAGAAAAACCAAAATAAGGAAGGAATTTCTCCATACTCCAAACCAAATTGAATTTTGTAAATTTCTATAGAATTTCAGCATATTTCCTTCAGATTGATTGGCAACATTTGAAATAGGTAAATAATAAAATTTAGGAGAGGAAAACTGATTACAATTTAAATAAGCGGTGAGTGCTCACTATTTCTGGTTAGACTCGCTCATCTTGATGTTAGCACAATCAGAAAATTTTATCAGGAGTCTCTTGACGATAGAAATACAGTTGGATCGTCAGCATCACCGAATATTTAAAAGAAAGGTTTACCTCCGCCGAGGGCAGGAGCCGAACCCTTGCCTCTCAACACGATAATCTGAGCCACGGCTTTACTGACCCTTAACTAGTTGGTTGAAAAAAAAATCGTTCAAGACCTCAAGAATCATTGAGTGAGAATCAGAGAATCAGAATTTGAGCGCCCAATTAATTCATCTAAAATTTAAATTAAAAAAGAGCTATGAAATAGTTGGCTAGAAATGTTATCTGATCTCCAATTAAAAGATAAACAAAAATTTATAGATTCTGGAATATACATAGGTTGCAAAACCGATCGATTCTATCAGCAAAAAATCAAGCGAAGCATGGATAACCGTCGATCTAGTGAATTGCAAAACCATGGCAAGAAGAATTAAGGATATATAATAAATATTTCAATGTTCAAAAATCGTTTTCCCAAAGGCTATTCATGATTTTTTGTTGAAATGATTTCAAAAAATTATTTGGGTCGCTTGAAAAGTAGGTAAGTGCGTTCAAAAATTTTTCCATTTTCAGATTATTCACTTAATGTGCTATTTGTCATTAGGAGTGATAATCTAAATATTCCTATAAATTTCGATTGATTGGCGTTTCTGGGTGTTCTTCTGCTCTTTTTCCGGCCCATTTCTCCCTAAGCCTCGTTGAAAAATTTTGTGACTAACAACTGTACCAATTTCTTATGTCATCTGTCAATTGGAATCATTGTAATCATCCACTTATAAACTGACTGCAGTGAAAAGGCTGAAAAACCCGTGTAGAAAGAACATTTGTTAGTTTTTTTTCATCTCATCAAAATTTTTTTGTATTCAATTGTCCATTAATAACGATTAGCCTTGTTTAAGCTATCTTTGCAAGCAACTCTTGTAATTGAAGAAAATAATCTTATAATCTGGATAATCCGAAAAATAATTATAAAAAACTCATTTGAATGAGAACCAATGATTCATATATGACTTTTGGGTTATTATCTTGAAGTAATAAAATTTTTCAAAAATTTGCAAACAAATATTTATAAGACCTGATGATGCAGAGAAACTCCTTCATCCTTCGGTGGCTCTACGTAAAAAGGTAGTAAAGGTAGTTTGTTAGTAGAGTTAGCCAAATCAGAAATGATGAGTGATGTTAGAATGTTTACAAGTAATATAAAATAAAAATCTCTTCCCAGCCCAAAAGTAAGGGAATTTAAAAGAACACGTTTCTCTAGCAAATAAATTTGAAAAAAATTGGCTAAGTTTAGTAGCTTTTAACCGTTTTTAAACTAATGCTAGTGTTTCCGTTGAAGAATAAGTTACAAATGATGATGAAGTAAACGCCTTTCATATAGTCTTTAAATTCGTTAAATGAATTTTTTGCAACGTTTATTTCCACGGATATTATTTCTATATTATTCTTAAATTTCTATATCTCTATGTAGAATGCTAAATAATCAAAGAATTTGCTAACTGACAGCAGTTCCCGAAACAATTTGATTACTCTAGATGTTACAACATACCCATCATTACTTAGCTGACGATTCATTAAAGTGGTGTTGCAAAGTGTTAATGCATAATAGGTTTTTATTATGGTGCGAACTCGGTTATAAAAATACAACCAATTTCCCGGACTGATCAAGTCAAGATAAAGTGATTGCCAGTGATTATGATATTTGACTTCGATAAACAATAGTTGGATTGGTATTAGAATATTAATAAGGGGTAAAATCAGAATTACTTAGAATTACTTACCACATCATCGACAATGTCGAGTGGTGGTAAATCGTCAATATATTCCTGGCGGGAATTTGATGGATCAACGGTTTCTATTTGTCCACTGTCCCATCGACGAGCTTCGACATGTGGTACGATATGTTCAATCTTGTGCTCTACTTTTAGTTCAAATGTTGATGCAAGCTGAGACTTTTTCCGGTCTTCAGTCTCAAATTTTTTTTCTAAGCGTTGTTCCACAATATGATGCGAGTCGGATTCGGAATTCGACCTGTCTTCGGCATTAGATAATGAAGGAGGCCCAATGGTTGTGGATACTGCTTTTTGGATGTCGATAACTACCGGTTGTGTTGCATTGTCGTCCATAAGACGTATTTCAATCCGCTCTATTGGAGCATCGAGTCGTTCAACTGCAATCATAATAGGTAGAATTGCAGATGGATTGGTTTACATTATCTGGTTGAAGGGCAAGGATTCGGCTCTTGCTTTCGATAGGAGTATACAATTAAAAAATCCGAGTGGTGCTGGGTGCTCACCTATTTTATCGCCAAGTGGTTCCCTGGCCAAAATTTCTAACCGTACTATTAGCTAGCCGAGCTAGGTTAACCAAAGACGGTGAGCACTAACCACTTTCTTCTTTACTATTGTCTCAGTACTTTGCTACAATACAACAAGCTTATCAGGCATTAATTTTTCAAGACTTTCAATCTTGGAGAATTGAAATATATTTTTATTTGAAATATATTTTTGTTCTGTCACGCACAAAAATTGTATCTTGTATTTTGCCTTTTCAATCTTAATCAAAGACAACTGCTTTAATCCAGTGCACTAAATTTCCTTAGATTTGGTTTATTCTGAACAGAATTTTTAATAAATATATAAGAACTAAAGATTCAATTATTCTGTTATCAAAAATTACGTTGCTTTTAAATAAATAATCCGTTGCAAATACTCACCTTATCAGCAGTTCAAAAGAAATCCAAGAAATCGATGCAATAATCACAATTTTTATTAAATGAAGATTGAATAGCCTAAGGTTATGTTTAATAAAACTTATTAACGTCGGCACTTACAATTTTTTTAAAGTTAGCTTATAATTATTGCTATGTATAACTTTCTTTTCTTTCAATTCAATTCATTCAATCAGGATTGAGTGCTTTAAATTATTGTCAATTAAGACTAATTTTGCTCATTTTTTTCAAACAAAGATCTGGCATCTATATTGTTAATTTCACTTTCACTGCCTAAATATTATCATTATAAAGTAATGCCAACGAGATTTATGAATCAAAGGAGGGACTATAAGTGAGAATAATGGAGGAAAAAAATTTTTTTGCTCACCTCGGAAAGAAGTTGAGGCATCAATTATAAGTGATTTTTCATTGCCACCAATGACAACTGAGTCCACCCCGTTACTGGCTATTCTTAAAGGACCACATAGATTTGTCTCAATGAACATATGCAAAAAAACCAGATTTAATAAAGAGTGCTGCAGCATCTGCAATTCATTGCCATTGCACGTAGATAGCACAAAGAAACGCAAACTTCATTAAATGCAACACGGATATTTCTAAATTTAAACTCCTTCATTAAAGTTCTTAAAGTCCTAATTTCAACACCCGGTCATTGTAACTATCCATTAATTACATAAAATTATCAGATTAAAAATCACATCTTTGTTTTAATACTTCCAGAAGCGAATAATTAAATGGCTTAATATCTGAAACGATGGTATTTTATGGAGACAAATTAATCTTCGTTATAAAAAGGCATGTAAAGTATATAACATTAAATAAGCAAAATATTGACGCAAGACATTGCCGCTATGATCTTCTCAAGCACAATAAAATCATTAGGTGAACAATCTTGATGAAAATTTCCCTTTGAATGCTTTAGTGCTTAAGAAAAATAATTGAATGATCAATCATTTTTTAAAGACCATTCCAGGATAACTGCGGCATCTCAAATCGGTTGAGATGAAACTTCATATAGGTTTGATTCCCGCAGAAGTGAACTTACCATTAGAAGCTATCCAAATCAAAAATGATAAGTGCTTTTAGAAGAAGAAGAACCACTTATAATACTTAATAATCAAAATGATATTAGAAAAAAAGCAAATTTCTATAACAAATACATAATACACAAAGATTTTTGCATCATCTTTTCACTCTTAAAAAGTAGGATGTGTTTTAAATAAATACTAAATTGATCTGTTGTAATTCTTCGCGATCACTTCGATCAGTTCCATGTTTCTCTCTTTCACATTCATCAAAAATTTTCTTTATTAGGAATCTGCTTTTTTTGTTAAAATTATAGGTATTAATTCTAATAATGAAAAAAAAAACATTCCAGGCCATAATTGCCAAAAAGTTCAACAGGTTGATTATGGCAAAAGAACAAATAACGAAGCGATAAAGGCAAGTGAATGGATCCTTCATTCAGTATGTGGTTTGTTATAAGTGAAAAATAACTGAAGGATAGGTTTTGGCCATGATCTGTATAAATAATGAAAAATGGAATAATGAAAAATCAGTAAAATTAGATTGTAGCGATTATGGACGTTGGAAAAAAAGTGGTTTCTGTCCCTTTGGCACCAGGCCAAGAAATTTAGAGCACCTCACCCTTGTAGAAAGTGGAGCCAGCTTAACTAGCAACGGTGCGAGCTGTTGGAAGATGAAAAAAAAGAATGATTGTAGAATTTTTCATGAAATATATAGATATAATATAATAAATATGAAAAATATATAAATATATTCATAAGAATGCACAACCTTATTGAGAATACCAGTAATATACATAGAAAATCAAAAATAAGACAATATGACCTACTACAATATGATAATACGTCCTACCAAAAAACCTCGAAGATTTACAGAAAAGTAAAAAATGAAGTCGGTCACATGACATCAATAATCACTTGAAGGGGTTCTGAGTGGACATACGTCTGCTTGGAGGGGAAAAGTTCACATTTTTATTTTCATCAATCACTGAAATTTGCATTTCCTTCAATTATGAACTTTAATAAGAAAGTACGATCATATTAACTCTACTTATGGCTTGTTGTATCTATCACTATCACTAATATAAATCAGAAATATTTCTACACTTCATTACTTTTTTCTATATCATGAAATCCTTATTGAGGGAAGATCTTCGTAAGGCCCCATTTGATTATCAAAAATAATAGATAGGTTGAGAAGAATTAGAAGAGTTAAAGGATTTTAATTTCCAGTTGCTTGGTTTCATTGGATTAATATATCGCGGATCTAAAACTAAGAAAATTCGTTGCATCAGCTGAAATCCTAAATGATTTATTGTAATTTCCATAATTAATCTTTAGAAATATCTGTAATTTGAGTGAAAAACTAAAACTAATTAAGTATGTTATTTAAATATCAGTACCATTTTCGCTTATACGACTGGCAATTCGTATAACTATAAATCGCAACTTCATCGTTCATTCATTTTTGCAGGTGATTAAATATTACTCTGAATATTCTTAAATAACTTCATTGAAATCCTGAAATTGCCTGAAATTCAATTGGATATGCTTTTTAATCCTCTCTTTATTATTTGATTAATATGCCAACTAGCTTTAGGGATAGCGCCAAAGGTGTTAATTAATTCGTAAAAATTTTTCAACACTATCATAAATTTCGATTTTCAACAGTCGAATATCCAAAATATTTAAAGCTTCAAATAGCATAGCAACCAAACAAGAATTAGTACTAAAAAATTAATTAATATGATTGATACTTAAGAAGAGTCATAATACCAATAGTCATTGGAAATGCTATATTGTTATGTCTATATTGCTTTGATCTGATAGTATCCTGTGGCTCAAACAAATATTTTGATAATATTTTAAAATTTAGATTTTGGTAATATAATGAAATGTCATCAGTATATACCAATGCACATCCAATCTATCATTCAATGATTTAATATACTAAGCGATGATCTCAACTATTTGATGCAGTTATTTGTGATTTAAAAGCTACCGTAATGGTGCCATTTAGATTATAGCACTATATGTTATATGTTATTTTTCCAGATTAACAAAATCTACTAAATTAATTAGCACTCTACAGAAATAAAGAATAGCATTATTATTTGGGAAATAAGGGTAATACATTAAGATTTTTATTTCTTTTTTAAAGAAGTCTTACTATTACTCGTTAGACTCACTCCTCTGGTTTGTCGCATTAGTTAAATATGTTTGGCCATTTTTTTTAATGAAGAAAGGATCAAAATGCTTTCGCTCAATATTATTAATAAGAAAATGAAAAAAGTAACTTAGATCGTAAATAAATAGTAAATAGTGACAAAATGGAACAAGTCATGATAGTTATTAGTCATCAGAGAATCTTATAATTTTACCCAATAAAACCTTTTTGATGCAAGAATTTTGGACCAAATTCAAAACAAGTTAAATTTAAAGTTAAGTTAAAGAAATGGCCAAAGAATTGTCATATACAAATTGTTCAATCGTCATAATTGTCATTACCAAAAATTATTTCTAAAAATGATTTACAACAGAAAGAGTCGCGTTATTACTAAATTCCCACTATTTAGTATTCAACCAAATCTGGCATTAAATATCTAATAAACAGCAAATAGCTGGAAATTCTCCACTGAAATTTCTGAGTATAAGCTTTCTACTACGCCATAATGATTTTAGCAAAATTTTTTTTTGCAGTAACATTTTATAAGAAGTACTTATCTAGCATACATAAGTCGGAACTAATCATTATTATATTATTTGCTTGCATTTATCCATTCGATGGGAAAAAGGACTGACTCTTGTTACTTCGAAGCATAGCATCAGACGACTTGAATGACCTGATTCGTAAAGCTAATGGGAACAGCCTAACCAATAATAATGTTAGAAATAGGTACGGATTACGATAATGAAATTTAGCTTTGGTAATAATTTTTACATAAGAGAAAAAATTGCCGAAAATTCAATTGGTTGTGGTCTTTGTGGAGTGAACACCATATTATAACACATTGATTAATGCTCTAAAACCAAGAGTCAACAAGGGAACGAAATCAGTTCAACATGTTTCGAAGTAAATTTTTTTCTTCCTAAATTTCAACTTTATAACCTCATAACTTCTCAAAATTATTTCAGTCTTCAGAACTTACAATTTTCGATATGTTCCGAGTAAAAATTGATGAGAATTAATTTTGATTAATTGATGAGAACTCAAAGAAAAGGCAGATGAAGATGTTAAAATTTAAGGTTAAAATTAATAATCCTGAATTCAATACGCCAATAAAACATTGGTCAGTGCAGTGGAACTTATTTGTTTATTGATACGATGCATCTATGAAGAGATTTACTTATAGATATAGATATTTATTTGTAAGTGGGAGGATCTCTGTTTCTCTAATCCAATTTTATATTCAAATGTATAACTTATAAGATTTCCCGGTATTAATAATAATTAGTATTAATAATTAGTAATAAAAGAGTGATCATCAACCAATGATGATAACAGAGTTTTTTTTTGGAAATTCAAAAGGGTCTTCTATAATAATAAATGAAGTTAAATTAAATTAAATTAGAATGAAAAAAAAGTGGAAATGAATAATGAGAATTTTGAAGAGAACATTACGCACGAAGTTTGTATATATTGGTTGATTAGTTGGTCGATTGGAAGAATTATCAATAATATCGCAGGATGAGCAGAGGATAATGAACGACAGGCGCTAGAGCTATGCTGCACAAACTATCCTTCGCATATCACCTTTAGTTTTCGATTGTCCAGAGATTCTCAAAGTCCGCCACTCATATCCTCTTTATCATGCCGACATTTTGCTTAACTCAACTATTCGATTTGTAAAATCAGAAAAATCTTTAGTAAATTAAGAAAGAAATTCTATAGGCATTAGGTAACACCGTAATCAAAACTCATAATTTTTCATTCAGCTTCAGTTTTTCAGCTTTCAGTCATCTTTTTTTTCAAAAAGTAGCCAATTAAAAAATCGTTTAATGTGGGCCATTCTCATTCAAAAAATTTGAGGGAACTTTGATGAGATGAATCTTCAAATAATGACGAAAAGAAAAAAATAATGGAAATTTTAGTAAGTAACGTAGGCGAATGCATAAAATATTTGGTATCAACAATCGAAATGGGAATGATAAATGATTAAGTTTTTTTTTTTAATTTTGATGATAACATTAAACATTGAAATAATCGAGGAAAGGTTTTTTTTGATCTAAAAGAAATTTAATCTTTCTTGAGAAAAGTCCGTTAAATTTCTAATATGCCTCAAAAATTTTAGCCAAAATTCTTTTGCACTTCAAAATTTCTTCAAAACCTTCTAAATAAACTTCTTAATGAATTTGACTTCCTCATTTAAAAATGCTGTTATCATCACGAAAAAGTCCATTCCAGGAAATAATTAATAAAAAATAGGATTACGTCAGTAAAACAAAAATTAAGCTTATAAAAATAAATGAAAATAAACTTCATTAATTTTCTTTTTTTTGAAGCCTTATGAATTAATAGAAATGTACGTCGAATTTCACCTTTCGGCAAGTAAATGTTTTATAGTAAGGAACTTAATCATAATATCTAGCGATATACAGCAATAAATAATGAGGAAATGCAGAAAGGCGAACAAATGAGGACATAAATGAATGACGCGATTACATTTCAGGTCATGTTGGTTACCCACCTGCATTTCTAATATCGAATGAGCTGCTGGAAAAATTTCTATAGTAAAGTAGTAAGTAGCTCAAAATAATACGTACTAGCCATTTACTGTATTTGTAATAATGAATTCAAGAATCATTATAGATCTAATTCGCTCTTGCATTTACCTCGACAGGGCATCAAAAATTCCGCGTTACTGGCAACCCACATCTATCAAACTCTGCCAGAAATTTTTAGCTGTACTAATATCGAGCCGAGCTAGCCTAATTTGGTGAGCGCCAATCACTTTACTTTACCTTTACTTTATGTTGCGGATAGGAAAAATATAAAAAATCGAATACAAAAAATCCACATCTAAACTAGAGATTTGATTAACTCAGATAATCCAAGATATGAATGCTTGGATTGACGTTAAAATAAAAAACAATCGAAAAAAGTGCCTTTCAAGATTCACAAATAATCTTCGTATTTTTTAATTCGAACAAGCTAACATATGTTATTGATCTAATGTTTAATAATACCTAGCAAAAAAGATTCATCGTTGATTATTATTGATTGTTGATTATTATTTTGTTCTTGATAGTTTCATTTATTGGCCATGTTAACAAATCAGCTAGATCATTCATACGCATTGAGTGGATCTGAGTTCATTGTTATTTGCAATAATTCCTGAAAAATAAATTATGTTCGAACAAATATCGCCGAAAAAAGTCCTTTCAGGCTATCAAATATTCAATATTTTGATTGAATAAAAATGAATAAAAATGAATAAAATCAATGAATAAAAATCTTATCGCAAAGTAAAAAATTAAAAAATATTTTAAAAAAATATTTCAAAGCCCTTTATGGCATTTTATTTGATAGCTATTCGATTTAATTTAGTGAAATTTTTTGATTTTTCGCACCACTGAAGATCCTCATCGTTTCTGTTGAAGTACATGAGAGAGCATAACGGATAATAATATTGTCCTTATCCACACAAATCGAAAATTCAACATATGATAAGCAGATATGTATCAAAAATAAAAAACAAGAAAATAAGTACAAATGAGCAACTGTAGAAGTGCCTCCACATCTCTTGTTGAATGGCACTTGTTAAATGACGTCTATCCATCTATCAACTAAATTGTGATTTATTTTCATATGAATCGCTGTAAGAAAGGGAAAATAAGTTGAATCGTCAGGTGTTCTGTTTAATTCTGGTTAATCATTATGAAACTAGATGAATCGCTTGTTACATTTCAGAATTCTTAATGATTTTGCCAGTCATTCACTCCTAATCTATGAATTATGCAAGTATCTTTATCGCTTATTAATATTTATTAATTAATGCTACCCGGATTTTTAATGACAAGGTGACATCGGAGCCAAGGCTCTGACTTATTGCAGTACAAATAAATCAAAAAATGTTAAGCAAATTCATTGCTTTTGAAGGATGATTTTCCAATTTTTTGTGTAAACTCCCTTTGTGTAAACTTTCAGGAACTCCCAGATGAGCCATAACAAATCATCCTATGCATATATTATAAAGTTTTTTTTTTAAGAGTCCTCACCACTACTGGTTACTCGCTCCGCTGGCTTTTCATACTGGGAAAATGCGCCAGGGAATCTTTCGGCGATAGAAATACAAGTGGGTCGCCAGCATCACCCGGACTTTTAGACAGGTTTAATCCTACGGCGAATAGAACCTTAGTATCGGCGCTGTGAATTATGCAACAATCCACTGAGCCATTTTACCCCTTAATATATTATAAAGCAGGATATAAAAGTTGATTTTCTACATTCAATTGCAATTAATTCTGTTATAAAGTCCTCAAATGAAAATCCCATAATGAAGAGCATTATACACTTTGCTGCGATTTAGATTTTGGTTTACATTATAAAATATCTCAAGGATAGAACGGCTCAGTGAGTTGTTGCTCAGTTTGGAGCGCAAATGATGCTTGAAGGAGTGAACTCTTTTAAAAAACTGGGTGATGGGGTCGACTCACGTGCATTTCTATCGCTAAGGCATATTGCTCAATGCGACAAACCAGTTGAGAGGTTTAACCAATAATGGTAAGGACACTTTAAAAAAAAATGGTGTAGTCTAATCTATAATGTTATTTATATATGTTCCAACTAATAATGAAAAAGTGCATTTATAACACTCACGACTATCTGGTTAATTATTGTGCTTATTATTATTTAACTTGTCCATTACACAAGTCTCGCAATATACCTATTTTTCTTAAAAACATTCCGCAATCCTGTGCTCTTCAAGAATTTTAGGTAACTGCACAATTCCTTTTTTAACCAAGTTCTCTGCTTAGAAATCCATACAAAACCGATTTCAATTTGCTGAATAATGGATTTTCGCTCGTTATCGTTTGTTTTAATAAGCAATCGCTACTGCGGAAATATCTATTTTAAAATTTTAAACTCAGGTGCAATTTGAAAAATATGCGATTTTCTGTAAAATACGTGCAATTTTCTTTTCTGAATTTTCTAAAATTTTCTAGATTTTTGTTTTAAATAAAAATAATTTTCTCAAGAAAAAAAATTGTTTAAAAACTGCATACTTGCTGACTCGAAAATAAACCATTATCTTATAGTTTTTATCATTTTAGAGCCTTTAACCCAATCCTAACTTCACTAAAAATTCAGATAATGTGATTTTCTGAATGAAAAAAGCAATTCTGCAGGGAGATCCTGAGGCAAAAATGATTAGCACCATTTGCTAAAATTAATTAAATTAAAAAATTATCTTTTCTGTTGGTGCTGATCAGCAACATTTCACTATCATTGCAAAAATATTTGCTGTTGCCTAATTTCTAAGCTAATCTAAATTAGCAAGATACGCTAAATTGAAATTATGCATACCTTCGATCCCCTAAAACATTTTTAGAAGTATAATCTCGAAGAGGTTTTAATTTTCACGAAGACCATTTGGTATCTTTGCGTTTAGATTTTTATATTCCCTTTTTATATATTTTTTAATAAAAAGACTCGTCCTATGGATAAGCAGAATTAACCTTAATCATGCAAATTCTAATAGAATGTTACATGCGATTATGTGATATTTTATCCGCTTGACGGACCAGTAAAATACACTTTAGACAAAAGTGGTCAAAAGTAGATAGCTTCTTAATATCCTCCACTCTCATTGGCCATGTCTCAGAACCATATAGTAAAATCGAACGAATCAGCTATATAGAAGCGGATTTTTGTTTTAATGGTAAATTCACGACGGCTCCATAAAGATTTTGTCAACCAGAAGAATGCATTTCTAGCTTTCGTGATCCAGACTATCATATCGTCTTTTGCTTGGCCATTTGCTATTAGAGTGGACCCAAGGTATTTAAAATCGGGGCACTTCCTCGACCGACAATGAATTTACAAAAAGAGGCATTATATCAGCTTCTTGTACATAAGACTTTCGTTTTGTATACATTGACCCTGAGTCCTATTCTTGCTGCAGTTTCTGACACGTTATTAAGCATTATTTGCATTTCATCATAACTGTCAGCAAAAAGGACTACATCATCAGCGTATTCAAGATCTATGATACGATGCTCTGAACTGATTTCGACATTTCTTCAGGTAAGCGATGTCCATTATCAATTCTATCGCATAGTGTAAAGGAAAGGACGCAGCCTTGACGGGCACCAGTTCTTATTTCGAAGGAGTCCTCATATACACAGAGTTGTAACGACGTACGCTATAAAATGCCTTTATAAATCGAATTTCTCTGGAACACCGTTATACGCATTGCATCACCCTGCAAAGCGCCTTTCTATCAATTGAATGCAGCCACAAAGTCGATGAAACGTGACGGTGGGCTACAAATTTTTGAAGCGATATTCCAGCACCTTTCTTAACGTGAACATTCGATCGCTCTGAATCTAGATTGATTAGGGCGCATCCTGCTGTCCTATATTTCCATAATTCTGTTGAATAAAAGGGAAGCAAAAATTTTCGTTGAGATGTCTAGTAGGCTGATTCCTCGATAAATGTCGTAGTAGGTTCTATCACCTTTCTTGAGAACTGGGAGCGAAATTGCTTTGCTCCAATCATCTGGTAATATTTCTTTTTCCCATAGTAGAAAGTACATTTGTTGAAGGTGCGTTATGAAGGACGATGGACAACATTTGAAGAGTTCAGTCCGAGGACCATCTTCTCTCGAAGGCTTATTGGCTTTAAGCTTCTGGATAACAGATATTATTTCTTTTCTGCCCGAGGCTCGCAATTGCAAGCGTATGGTTCTGCGAACTTATCAGCTATGCAACAGATGGCTTCATGGTTGAGTTTGGCCTCAAAAATTTCTTTCCATCTTATGAGGTGGTCATTAATATTCTTGATCGGCACGCCACTGCTGTCCCTTACCATTTCACTGATCGTTCCCTGAGTCATAGTTGTTTTATGAAGAAGGCGGAATAGTTTCCAATTATCGAGCCGCCGACTCCATTATCAAGACCATGTCATTCCAATATTGATTTCTGTCCCGCTGTGATGCTTTCGTTGCAAATCTTCGAAGCATCCGATAGTCAGGATCACATGACATTCGTGCTTTTTCAGACAGTTGGATAGTTGCTTCCGATACCCAACTAGCACACCTCCTACTAGTATACCCTATCGTGAAAATGGCTGACTTTCGGAGACATTCCTTATGTTTGGACCAGTATTCATTTGCTGTTCATTGATATTTGTATCACTGAGTTGCTTCAATAATTCAGCTTGAAATGCGCTCACTGCCCCCGAATTTTTTAGTTTGAGATGGTTTAAGGATTTTTGGGGATGCTGTTTTCTGCGAGTTGTCAGTTTTATGCGGATCTTGACTCGAATCATAACATGGTCAAATCCATGAAGATTCCCCGTTTCAGCGCCGCGGTAGGAACGACTATCGAGTACGGAACTCTTCCAACGGTGGCTGACTAGGATATAATCAATCTGGTTGAAATGTTTGCTGTGTTGGCTATTCGGAGAGTTTCACGCGTCTAGATGTTTTCTACGATGCCAGAAGTATTAGTAATAAAAGGTTCGGCATAACGAAGAAGGCGTTACCCATTGGTGCACCGGTTTCTGATGCCATATTTCAATTGTAGAGGTCATCGCAGCGGCATTATGACCTTCGCGTGCATTCCAGTCTTCCCCGATTATGACCATTTTTTGGTAGAGACTTTGTTAGCAGTTGAAGTTCCGCATAGAAATTATTTTTATCACGATCATTTGCCAACAAAGTTGAAACATAGACACTGATAACCGAGATATTGCAGAACTTACCTTATAAAACAGGCATAAGCTGCTTATCGGTTTCCACTCAATCAAAGCGGAATGGGCTTTGTCAGACATGACAATCGCTACGCCATATCGCCCCGAGTTATCAAAAGCACTACAACGATATAGCCAGTACCTCTGCTCCGAACCAGGATTAGTAATTACTCGACACCCGAAGTAAGGAAGATAGGCCTCCGACAAGCAACACGAAATTTAGATGCGACCACAGTTTATTTATCATCCTTGGGATCACTTTGCTTGTCGCATGTACCACCGAGCTGGGAATATTATGTGCGTCGGAAGAAGCGGCCTCCTTATCAAGAATATCTGACCCTTTCACCATAAAGTCACTTGGAGATAGAGTTACAGGTGGGTCCCCAGCAACAACTTGGATTTTTGACAAGACAGGTTTACTTTTATTAAAAACATAAATATTTTATAGTATTATTTGTTTATAATACTGCTATAAATTTTATATATATATATATATATATATATATTTATTTATTTATTTATTTATATATATCAGAATATTATTTTTAAAAAAAAAGAAAAAAACTTAGCTCTTAGTAATGCATAGTTTTTTATAGGAATTCTAAAAAATAATATTCTTTAAATAAAGTCTAAAAAAAAATTAAGCGGAATAGCTATAGAACCGCTTAAGATTAAACCAGAATATATGGATTGAATGGTACGTTTATTTTCTTGACAGGAGTAAACTGCCATTAAAAGTGAAATCCAGATGGCATGAGAGGATACCTATCCTATATCTATTGGCACATAAAAGTCCATACTAAGAGTTAACTGGGTCAACCAAACAAAAAATAGTAAAGGCATTGGTAGGCCATTAGAGCAGAATATCAATAATATTTGGTTTATTTTTGTATAGATCGTATATATTGAAATATTTAATGTTCTTCCGTAAGAATGCAACTAGAACTTCATAAATCGATTCGATCATTTTAACTGAGTAATCATGTTATTCCACAAGCGTCCATAGAATGTGGATTTTTCATAAAATTTTAGTTCAGTTCTATCAAAAATTTTCTGTTAGGTAGGTTTTTTTTTTGAAATCTTGGAAATTTTCTATACCTTGTTATCTGCACTGTAGCCTTGGAAACGTATCGTTATTTGGCAGATTGAATATTAAATTGAATATTACTTCTCTTTCATTATTTTTTACTTTAGTTAAGCAGAACAGATTTAAAAATTTGGCTATGTTCAAAAATATTATATAGTATTTATATACTCTATAAACAGTTCAGGATGTTATATATATGTTGAAAAATTGTCTAAATTGTGGACCCATATTGTCATTTGCTATGTGCTATGTTATTGATTGTGATTGGGTGCGGGAAAAAACTCATCTATTTCTTCTAAAATCTGTCAAATTTTGTTTCTTTTCGAAATTCTTTCCATTTCTCATTGAATAGCATTCTCTTCTCACTAAATTCGATTATTTCTTCCTGGAATCTCTTTCATTCTCAAAATTCCACTTTATCTTAACCTGGTCATAATATTATTTTAGGGCCAGTGGAACTTTTTGAACCTTTCAAATTCTTCCTTACCTCTCTAACGATTTCCTCGAGATCTGTTGTACCTCCTTAATACCCCATGGAAACTCGCTATATTCTTTTACCATAGCTTATTAACAACATAACCATAAAATTCCTCATATATCCAAAATCTCTTAAATCTCATTATAGTTCTATTTTCTACTTTCTTTCATAAAAAAATCATCTCCCTAGTCCTACTTAACATGCTACCAAACCACGTTCTTTTCTAGAAGGAAGATTTTTAAAATTTTTTATGATGTTCACACCGTCCAGTCCTTATACTAGCTTGATTTTTCAATGCTGTTGAACTTTTTTGCCATAATTAGTTGACATCTTTTTAAATGACTTTTCATTGCTTTAACTCTCCCAAACCAATCTGTGACCCTTATTTTGTTCCTAACAAACTTCTCCATTTTTGTAGCGGCAGCAGTCAAATTATAAGATTACAGAACATAACATGACAGTGATCGGAAGATTGAGATATTTTTATTGCAAGCCATTGATACTTTGTAAAAGTCCATTTTTCCATTATACTGTCCTAAAATCCTTTCCACAGTTTTCATTAGGACTCTTTTTTCGTAAGCGCTGTTATCTTCACCGATTTATCCTTTCACTCTTCACTAGTCTCTCCTTTATCTTTCTATTAACATTACACAATGTCCCTCAACATCCTTTTCAACATTTCCAAGACTCTGCCATATTTTTTAATTACTATTTGCTTAAATTTATTTTCATCTCCTTATTCCACCTATTCTTGTCCCACCAGGCTTCCTTACACTCTTGAAATATAAATAGCTGAGATTTTAAAATTTTGTACAACTCTCATAAAATTCATCTCTTCTTTGTGTTTTTTCTTCAATTTTCCATTAAACCTCGCTGTACTGTTTTGCCACAAACCATTAGTAACCACATTACAATTTCAAGTCACTTATGCTATCCTAAACTTCTGTAGTCCTTTGAGAATCTACTTTATAGATTAAAATCCGTTTGAACCTATTTGAAGCTCACTAATAATGATATAATACCTGTTTTTATCAATTCATTGCCGGTTGAGGAAGTGCTAAAATTCAAATATCATGGATCCACTCTAATCCCAAATGTCTAGGCAAAGGATGAAATTATAATAACGACAGCTAGAAATGTGTTCTTTAGGTTCACGAAACCTTTATGGAACCGTCGCGAAATCACCATAAAGACGAAAATCCATGTTCATGCAGCTACATTTCGCTCGATCTTGCTATATGGCTGTGAAACATGGCCAATGAGCGTGGAAGATATTAAGAAGCTATTAGTCTTTGTCTAAGATGCATCGTACGGATCTGTCGAATGGATAAAATCGCACATGATTGCATCCATCTTCACTCAAATACCACCTATACCACCTGCATTAATAATGTTATCATAGAGTGTCTGGTTAAGCCACGTCCTTCGTCGTCCACCACAGGCACATTTCGCTACTTGCCGAACTGTGTGATGGTTGGCGTCAAAAGCAAGGAAGGCTAACCAAGACCTGGACTGATGCAGTCCGAAAAGATTTTGGACGTACAAGGGCACAGACGATATATGGATTTAAACGATGGAAAAATCTCGTTGCAAGCGCGGTGAGGTATTAGCTGTATCAGCGTGGAACGTCAGAATACTTGTTGTCAGAACGTTGCAATGATCACTGTCCACACCTTTTCTAAATATCGTGTGAATACAGCTTGATTGTTGGAGGTCCGTCTTCCTTACTTCGGGTATCGAATAATTATTAATCCTGGTTCGGAGCAGAGGTACTAGCTATATCGCTGTGGTGCTCTTGATAACTCGGAGCGAAATGGCGTAGCGATTATCATATCTGACAAGGCCCATTCTGCTTTGGTTGAGTGAAACCGGTAAGCCATCGTATGGCCTATGACCATAAGGATAAGCTTTAGCCAACGCCTTCTTCGTTGTGCTGAAGTGCATGAAATTTATTGATACTTGCTTTCGGCATCATAGAAAACATCTAGCCACGTGCAACTCCACGGGTAACCAACACTTCAACCAGATTGATTATATCTTAGTCAGTAAACAGCTTCCCCGAAAATCCTTTAATAATCTCAAGCTAAAAAATTCGGGGATAGTGAGCGCAATTCAAATTGAATTATTAAAGCATCTCAATGATACAAATATCAGTTGAAATTCAGCCTGTTCCATGCTAGAGCATAGTAGAAAGTGCGCTAGTTCGATATCGGAAGCAACTGTCCAACTGCCAGAAAAAGCTGCCAAAGCACATGTCAGGTGATCCTGACTAGCATGCTTCGAAGATTTGCAACGAAAGCATCACAGCGGGACAGAAATCAATATTGGAATGACATGGTCTTGATAATGGAGTCGGCGGCTCGATAATTGGAAACTATTCCGCCTTCTTCATAAAACAACTATGACTCAGGGAACGATCAGTGAAATGGTAAGGGACAGCAGTGGCGTGCCGATCAAGAATATTAATGACCACCTCATAAGATGGAAAGAAATTTTTGAGGCCAAACTCAACCATGAAGCCATCTGTTGCATAGCTGATAAGTTCGCAGAACCATACGCTTGCAATTGCGAGCCTCGGGCAGAAAAGAAATAATATCTGTTATCCAGAAGCTTAAAGCCAATAAGCCTTCGAGAGAAGATGGTCCTCGGACTGAACTCTTCAAATGTTGTCCATCGTCCTTCATAACGCACCTTCAACAAATGTACTTTCTACTATGGGAAAAAGAAATATTACCAGATGATTGGAGCAAAGCAATTTCGCTCCCAGTTCTCAAGAAAGGTGATAGAACCTACTACGACATTTATCGAGGAATCAGCCTACTAGACATCTCAACGAAAATTTTTGCTTCCCTTTTATTCAACAGAATTATGGAAATATAGGACAGCAGGATGCGCCCTAATCAATCTAGATTCAGAGCGATCGAATGTTCACGTTAAGAAAGGTGCTGGAATATCGCTTCAAAAATTTGTAGCCCACCGTCACGTTTCATCGACTTTGTGGCTGCATTCAATTGATAGAAAGGCGCTTTGCAGGGTGATGCAATGCGTATAACGGTGTTCCAGAGAAATTCGATTTATAAAGGCATTTTATAGCGTACGTCGTTACAACTCTGTGTATATGAGGACTCCTTCGAAATAAGAACTGGTGCCCGTCAAGGCTGCATCCTTTCCTTTACACTATGCGATAGAATTGATAATGGACATCGCTTACCTGAAGAAATGTCGAAATCAGTTCAGAGCATCGTATCATAGATCTTGAATACGCTGATGATGTAGTCCTTTTTGCTGACAGT
Organism: Dracunculus medinensis; assembly: GCA_900625125.1. Taxonomy (NCBI): domain Eukaryota; kingdom Metazoa; phylum Nematoda; class Chromadorea; order Rhabditida; family Dracunculidae; genus Dracunculus; species Dracunculus medinensis. The sequence goes on from UYYG01001189.1 coordinate 166,720, forward strand.
TATGATGAAATGCAAATAATGCTTAATAACGTGTCAGAAACTGCAGCAAGAATAGGACTCAGGGTCAATGTATACAAAACGAAAGTCTTATGTACAAGAAGCTGATATAATGCCTCTTTTTGTAAATTCATTGTCGGTCGAGGAAGTGCCCCGATTTTAAATACCTTGGGTCCACTCTAATAGCAAATGGCCAAGCAAAAGACGATATGATAGTCTGGATCACGAAAGCTAGAAATGCATTCTTCTGGTTGACAAAATCTTTATGGAGCCGTCATGAAATTACCATTAAAACAAAAGTCCGCTTCTGTATAACTGTGATTCGTTCGATCTTGCTATATGGTCAATGAGAGTGGAGGATATTAAGAAGCTGTCTATCTTTGACCAATTTTGTCTTAGGTATCGAGCGGATAAAATATCACATGATCGCATCCACCTTCGTGCAAATATCACTTGCATTAATAATGTTGTCATAGAGCATGGCTCGGTGGTTAGGGCACGTTCTCCGTCGCTCACCATAGGAGTTGTCACATATTTCGTTACTTGCTAAACAATGTGGTGGATGGCATTAAAAGCGAAGTGAGCCAATCAAGACCTGGACTGACACGGTCAGAAAAGATTTTGAACGTATAGATAAGCAATATATAGATTTGGACGATGGAAAAAAGAATGGCTTCTACTGCATCAGACCGCATCGCTTGGAAGCGTCTAGCCATTAGAGCCAGTCTAATCAATGATGGTGAGAGCTGTTAGAAAAATAAGAAGAAGAAATTCAATCCATCGTGTATATCATCGCAGAATGATTGTAAATCAATGTAAAAACGCTTTCAGTTGATTATCGAATTCTAAAACATTTCGCTATTTCAGCGCATACCATGGATGATTTCCAAAACTGACAGGTTTCTTCCTGATAATATTTATAAGATAATATTTAACAGTTTGTAGCAATAAACTCTTCAGAATAAACACCATTCTAATTTACGAGTTTACTCAAAAATCTTTTAATTTTTGAGCAGTAGAACTGAATTCCACCAATTTTGCACTAAAATCGGTTCAAATTTTAAAAAAAAGAACTCCAATAATTTTTTCTTACGACAATAAAATTTTTGCCAATCAAAACAAAAAGTCAAACTCGATCATTGAGACGTTTCATTTTACGGAAAAACCAAAAATGGAAATATTTTCCTTTTGTGTTTCTTAATATAATAGCACTACGTCAAATCAAAAATCATAAAAGAATCTGTAAAATTTATTTTATTTCTTTTCTTTTAATTAATGTCTTTTTACTAAAAGAAGCATTTCTTCAAAATCAATTACTCCTTTATCACGAATTTCTAGAAGTACCTTACTGTGCCAATTGAAATTTTTTTCCTCATATATTTTTCAAAGAAATGGAAGTTGAACGCCGATCTTTTCACTGTTTTTATAAGTTGAAGCAAAAGGATGACTTAAAACATCGCCTTCTGGATTCTTTTCGTTCCGACTTTCTTAAGCGGTCACTGAGATATCATTTGACTGATAATAATTTAGCAATTTATTTTGCCGAAATTATCCGATATATTTCTACTTGAAAAAATAAATAATCAAACCATTTGTTGCGGTGAATGAAATAATCGCCTTTTTATTCATTGCATCGTTTCAATTAAGCAAGTCAAGCAAATAAGGCAAACAGATATATACCAAATAATACGTTAATAGTGACAACTATGCTGATATTATCTTTCTTCCCTTCTCCACCATTCTCATGAGATTCTCATGAAAATAGCCACACTTACAGAAATCTAAAATGAAAACCGCTATTGCAAATTGTGAGACTTATGAAGAAAAAAACTGACATCTTCAATTATCCTTCTCAGTTGAAACCTGTGGTTCCAGTAGCCTGCGGAATCATAATGTCACATGTATACAATTTTCCAAAAAAATCCAATTCACTAAACAATCGCCGATCAAGGTTGATAAATTTAGATTTAAACTGTGCGATGCGAGATAAAGTAATGATGATATTGGTCAAATTATAATTTTATATATAATATATATATATAAATTATGAAAAAAAATTTGCTTTAAGTTTCCCTTGAAAAAAATGCACTTTCAACTGTGCACCTTTTTATAATCTAACCAGCATCATCAAAGATCCTTCTTTCTGCTGGAAGTATAAAGTTCATCCATGGATTTCCACCCCTTTTTATTAAATTTCTCGTACTTTGGTCAAATTAGGTAAAAAGTAGTCAATGGTCAGCATCATTTCTGCTTTGCCAAAGAGTCATATTTTCTCATATTTTGGCGATAGAAGGATAGATGGATTGCTCGAACCATTCGGATTTTTTGATGACTGCTTCTGTGGACCAGAGAACCGATCCTAATGATTGATTCGAATGAAAGCAATCATATCATCCGGCCACCCTTGCTCCATTTATATCAAATCGAATGATAGGAAGAACATTTTTGAAATTAAATCTGAGAAAATATTTCGCAAAGTTTTGGAAAAGAATTTTCTTTATTTCCTATTTTCATTTTTTTCTTTTCTTCATATTTCTTTATTTCCTATGTTGCTATGTTTGATTCTTTTTTTTGTGAGGTTTTTTTCACAAAATTTCTATCTTCGCAATAGTGAGTAAGGTCAAGCCATCATATGATTCTTACCTCTCAATCTGAATACTCTAACTGAATGATCTCATCCTAATAGCCAAACTAGAAATGATGAACGCTGTTTTTTTCTTGAACCCCACCATTACTGGTTATACTGCCTCCACTGGCTTGTTGCACTGAACAAATATGCCAGGCAGTCCTATGACAATAGGAATACATAAGTCACAATATCAGCCCAAATTTTTGAGCATACTCTTGCGAGAAGCAGAATCGGCTTCTGCATTGGCGTTCCGAATTGAGCAACAACCCATTCCACACCCTCAACCTTGACAGATGACGAGTAAGAATGATAAATGAAAAAAAAAAAACATTCGTTGGATATTGACAATATTTTCAATAGATAAGGTATAGATCGACCTAATACAATTGGAATCTATTGCAGTTTTTAATTAATTCGGCCTTTTTGAAGCAAAGAAAGTATAATATAATTGAAAAAAATTATAAATTTATTTGCAGCATTTATTCTTCATAATCCTGATTAAACAGTCATCAAATATGATATTTTTTGAAAATTTTTGAAGTAATATAAATTTTTTCGGCTGACGGCCAAGCGATATATGAGTTTAGGCGGTGGAAAAAGCACTTCTGTTATTTTTTGGCACAATATCGCGAAGCTTGGGGACGTCTCACCCTGACAATCAGATGCCAGTCTAATCGATAACGGTAGTAGTTATTAGGAATAAAATTCTTTTATTTAACAAAATATAAAATCAAATTATTCTTTTTTTTTAATAATGTGGGTGGAAATAATGATAAAACGCTTTTAACCCATAAAACTTTCTACTTGCAAAAAAATGTTATCAATTGGGCTTTTTGATGTGCAAAATTTCATCGTTGAACGGTATTATCATAAATTTTCCTACCAATGAAAGCCTAAGCTTCATCTTCGCTACGCTTAACTTTACCATGCTTCATATATATTTTCAATGACTTTCCAATGGCTGCATCAGTTTTGTTTAAATAAGCTTCACCGAAAACGTTTATCAACAGCATAAATGGCCGCACAATGAATTCTGGTTTATCTCATGCTTGAAATTTCAAAAATACTTAAAATGAAGCACCCATCATCCCTGAAAAATAACACTCTTAATTAACTGATTAGTATTCATCCTCTACTTCCACTCCATTTTTCTTCTCAAACCAATATTCTCCTTAAGAAATTTAGTATTCATCCTCTACTTCCACTTCATTTTTTCTGTGGTGGTAAATTGTTTTAAATATTTGTTGCCTTTGAGGTAATGAAATGGGGATATATTCTGAAGAATCGAAGAAATTTTTTTGATCTTTCATGCTATAAATTATAGATATAAAAGTTCTCCTTTGGCTGCATTTTATTTGTAAATAAATTTCTTAATGGATGTATTTTTTAATTTTTCCATCTGCAAGCTCTTTGAATCCTGTTTATAGACTTTTATGATCTTCAATTTATTAGTTTGCACCGATTTTAAGAACGTGCACCCGACAGTTTGCACGTTCTTGAGAAAGATCCTTAATCCTTAACTTCTCATCAGGTTTTCGAATGAATCCATAATTGTCTCTAGCCTCTCAAGGGAACCAGGATTCAAAGATGGAAAATTAAGAATTATTATAAAAAATACTTTAGTGATGCTGATGAAGTAGTCGTTTGGAAAGAAAAAAGATGCGAAAATTAACAAAAACATCTGAACTTGAACTGATTAATTTTAGCCAAAAAATTTAAGATTTTCGTAATGCTGGCACAAAACAATTTGTTGTTTGAATGCTTTTTTTTGGTGCTTAAGTTTAATCAAACCTATCCTATTTTTTATATTAGCGTTCTCCTTATTGTTCTTGTTCTTGTTACAGCGTGATATTATAAACTCAAGCACATGGTTTGTTTGATATTTGTTTAAATAAGTTAAATCTAGTTTTGCAAATTGTAAATTACAAATAGCAATATAAGTTTTGCAAATGTAAATGACGAAAAAATTTTGTCGAATATCATAAATGAAACAAAAGTTATCTCTGAAATTTGTCTATTTTTATTCTAAAAACTTTGATAAAAAGTTTTTTGAAAAGTAAGAGTGATTAATGAGATTAATCATAATTAATCAAAATTATTTTAGCATTCACCTGAAACGCAATTCGTTCCTTCAAAAATAGAAAATCATAAATTTTCAAGTAAAGTTTAGAAAGAAGAAAATATCATTTGTATGCATGTATGTATAAATTTATGGATTCATTTTTTAATGTTTATGATGAAAATATGAATAAGATTACTGAAAAAAATCAGAACAAAATTTTACACGAAATCAATTAGAACATAATTTGAAAAATCTTCTGAAAATTTAATAATAACAATACTATAAAGTTGAATAGTTTCTTTGTTAAGATATAAAAATAAGATGTTTCTTATTAAAATTATTTTCGTCGTCCACCAGCATGAGTGCATAGCAAAATTTAATGCAGTAGTTAAAATTTCGTAATTTTATATTTTTAGGAGGATTTTCTTGTTTTTCTATTTTTTAGGAAGTTTATCGTGATTTTGTATTCTCAGAAATAGCACAAAAAATGAAATAAATAAATTTCCTATCTTTTAGAGAGAATTGGTTTCAAAGGAATTTGATGAGAATCTGGCAATATGAAATTTATTTTTCTCGTCCAGAAATTGATGCTTGTAGACTAATTTTGGTGCATAATTTCGCTTCATTAATCATAAGACAGTAATGCCAATTTTGCGACTAAGAAATCGATATAACAATGACAACTTATGCTTTTTTCTGCAATATATTTTTTCCTTTATCGTTTTCACAATTTCATTAAAGCCATAACAGGATCGAAAAGCCAAGGTTAATAATCTGTGATTAATAATGGAGAAATTTCCATACAGCCTAGAAATGAGATTTTCAGCGGAAACTTCACGTCTTCACATTTTCAACTTATTTCGGATTGAGTTGCAGCTTGGTGATGACCAATATTTAAAACTGAAGAGAATAATCATCCAACTATAGTACAATAGAAAAATCTTAAAGTCATTTGGTTGAAAAAAGCGGAATCTCAATCATCGAAAGACAGAATTCTCCTTGATTTATTAGTTTATTGGAATTATGCATCATATTAGCGAAAATGAGTTGCAACCTAGCGATCGACAAAAGCATTTAATTTTTTATATTAATCACCTCCGACTTTGAGATAACGCTTTTTCTTTCCAAAAGATCATTGAAATATTGCGAGGATTATGCTAACGTCCATAGATTAGTTTTGGAAAAAATCATGAACTGAATAAATAATCGACGAAAAATTTTATGAAGTACCAAGTTATTTTGATTGTTCTCTATAAATCGTCATCATGTCAAGCGGAAGGAAATACGGCAATTGATTTCGTCCTACACAGTGTCGCTCAAAGTTCAACAAATGAATGACACAAAATTCATTATTAAAAAAACTATGGAGCAACCATAAAAGAAAACTAAATTTGGACCAGTTTTCGCCGCTCTTCATAATAAATACTAAGATTTCCGAGATTGGTTATTAGAATCAAAATTGAGCCTTAGCTATAACATATGCAATGCCTTTACTGCTGTATATTCTGCTTGCTGCTGCGCACGGTTAATTTATTATTCTTAATGTTTTTGCTTCATCATTCTATTAACTTTTTATACTTCAAACACTATTGCTTTCCTCTTGGTCTTTGCATAAAAATCTCTCTATTTCCATGATTTTTACTATTTCTTGCGATTTTACATTGGCTAATGCTTTCCATTTCATAGCGCAATAATGGTAGCAAAAAATCTTCAGTAGAAAAGTTCTTGTTAAATTAATCCCAATCAAGTCGTTTTTACGTTTTCGTGTTCACTTAATTTCTTTTAGGTTTATTGGCAGACAACTGTCCCGATGGATGGAATTACAATAGCACTTTTGGTAAATGCTATAAATTATTTGCTGCTGAAGAAAAGTGGCCGATGTCTGAAATCGTTTGCGCTTTCCGAGGAGCGCATCACGTATCAATACACAACAAACTAGAAAATAATTATATAAAGAGTATTGTGAAAATATTCTCGAAATTTTTTCGATATAAAGAATAATTTCGTTTATTTTGATTAAACAACATTTGATTTCTTTTATATCTTTTGCTAATCGTTGATCATCATTCTACGGGGACTTCATAAAAAATTTTGGTGCGCGAAAGCATAAGAAAATCTTAGAAATTCATTAAAAATTTAGAAATGGTGACTTCACAATCGTCATCAGACAATCTTTGGCTTGGAGCAGCTCAGTTTGGTACATCAAAAGAATATGAATGGTCGGATCATACACCATTTAATTTTGAAAATTGGGAAACAAGTTCGTTTTTCGTCCAAACTTCGATAGGTCGAGTAATCCAATAATCGATAATTCAATCTACCAAAAATTGAAAAATTGAAAAAAAATTTCATTTTTCTACAAAATTTTGTTAAAATTTAGATCATGATTTTTTTAAAATAAATATCCATCTTTTAATTTATTTCAAATTTCAAAATTTAGAAACTCGTCCACCGTATACGAAAGCAAAGCGATGTACTAAAATGAATTTGACTACAGGAAAGTGGTATCAAAGTTGTTGCAAAATTCCATCTCCATATATTTGCCAGAGGCCAGCTGGTGTAGTCACAGGATGAAGAAAAATTTTTTTCTAAAAAATAATATTCCATACTTTAAGATGAAATATATGCCACCATTATTAATTATCACATTTTAATTCTACAAGTCTGGAATTTTCTATTTTTTTTTGAAATTTTCTTAATTTATGTAATAACACTTATAATACTGCGCATTTTCATCGTCAGAAGTAAAATTTCTAGGTATTTCAAAGTTTTAACCAGATCTTTCTATTTTGAAGATTCTGTGCTTAGTTTCATTTTTAACTATCCAGCTAAAGCGTAGACAGTATAATACTTTTTTTCAATTAGTTTATTCAATCAGTCAATCAAATTTCATTTGCAGCCTCTCAGTTAAAACTTAGCTCAAATTTATATTTTCTTGGAATTAATCTTCAAATCTATTATTATTGTTATCGTTCATTGATTCCAAACAAAATTAATTTTTTTGCGTATGGATACTTCTTTTCCAGATTTTCTTATGTATAAATAAATAAATAAATATAATATATCTATATATTTATAATCAATTTTTTATGAATGACCATTCGAGAATTGTTCAGAGGTTCTTTGACAAATAATAGATTCAGTTGACCATTCAATGATCTCCTATTTTTTTTGTTTATTATTTTATGTAGGAAGTCAGATGAATAAAATTTTTTTGTAATTTGGTTATTTTTTTAATTTTTTTGTCCATGTTTTTACAGGTTCGTAGCACGGCATTAACAACAAACAAACAAGAAGATTTGTAGAAATAATGTAAAAAAAGGAAACAAATTTTTAACAATTATTTGAATGAGCTAATTGTAGATGCCAATCTTTTGCAATTTTTCAGCTTTTGCAATTTTTATTTTTTAATTCATGATTCATTAGAAATTGCGAATAACTTCCAGTATTAATGTGCCAAAGGTGGTCTTCTAAAATAGATCGATATATCTAATGTACCGGAAATGGACAATTAATCTTAAAATTGGAATTTTTCGATGTTTAAAAATATTTTTTGGTACAAAAAAGACACACAATAAGAACCCAAATTCATTAAAAAAACAACAGTAAGTATAAAAAATTCAAAAATTTAGCATTCAATTGATAAAACTTGTTTGGCCTGTTTCCGAGCAGATTTCAGATTCTTTTATACATCTCTAATGAATCATATCAATCACTTTCATAAGACTGAGTAGCTTGGAAACTCTTTGTAGCCAGCAATAATGTTGCCAGCCGTTGGAAAGAGGAAAAAAATCAGAAATCTAATCAAGCTAAGATCTGAGTCTTTCTTTCCTACAAATTGCTTTAAATTGTTATCGATCATCAATAATAAGTTTCGAGGACTGCAAATTTAATAGAATTTGCAAATTTAATTAACGTTTGCATACGTCAATAAAGCACTTTTCGAAGGATTTGAATGGATAATCCAAGATTTCTCCTAAAAAAAACTTCTAAAGTGTTTTCGTGAAGGTCTGAAAACTCGTTTTCACCGATAAACACTTTACATTGCTGCTATTTAGATTGCTTTAAAGTAAAATGAAAAATGAAATGAATCGTTACAAAAAAATTATTATTGTTGCACTGAAATAAATAATAAATAAATCGCGGAAAGATAAGTGATAGATAGCGTTATAAAGATGAAAAATTGGAAAATTTATCAAAAATGTCAATGGCCTTCAGTAATTTTGCGCTGATCTAAAATTTTTAATCATTCTACACTAATCGAAAAAATAATTTTTAAAAAAGATTGGAAAATTCTTTTTCCCTTTCAACATGCCATTATGTATGGCATAAAAAAGTTGGTCTCCTCATCCTTTGAAGGAACCAAGCCGCAAACTATTAGACTCACTAAAACTGAGAAGGGTTAATAAGGATTTGATTTAAAATAAAATTTTATACATGAAAAGTATTAAGGAAACCATTATCTGTTTTAGATAACTAATGAATGAGTCCTATTTTTTTTAACCGAAATATTTATTATCTCATGACCTTAAAGTTCCAAAGCTTTAGCCTTGATTGTGATTTGAGTTCCAAGGTCCAAATCGTTATTCCGATTTAAAATTCTAGAATTAAAATCTTCATTTTGATCTAGTTCACGTCAACTTATTTGTAATTTATTATTTGCCTACTAAAGGCAAAAGGAATGCTGCTTAATTATAGCAAAAGTAAACCTATCATTAAAATCCGAATAATTCTAGCGACTCATCTGCACTTTTTTCGCCAAGTGATTCCTGAGCAAAAATTTCTAATAGCACTAATAGCTAGAGGAACGAACTTAACCAGAAATGGCAACCCGTTATACACTACAACAAATAATTCTAGGACTGAATTCTATTTCCTCAAACCGCAAAGTAATTTTTAAATTTTTAAATTCAATATTTTTTTTAAATTTTTTTTTATAAAATCACATAATTTCATCCACCTTCATTAGAATTAATCTTCCAAAAGCAGTGGGTGAGCGGTCGGTTATTGGAAAATTTGAAACCGACACAAGATTTGAACATAAGACATAAGCATTTGACAATTTTATTTAATTAATAATTAATTAATAAAGAAATAATTTTTTTTCTACCTCGTAAAATTTAAGCAAAGTACATAACAATAATCACTGTTAATTTAAAATAAATTTTTATAAATCAACCTTTTCAATAATTTTGGACTGTTGTTTTCGACACCTAGTTTCCACCAGAACTTAGAGTGTCCTCATTTAGATGAAACTCGAATTCGAATTTTTGAGAGATTATATAAGATGGTTCCTTGTTGCAGTCATTGTATAGATAATGAAATGCATATATTCCTGAAAAACTGAAAAATTCTATATATATGATATATCTAATAACTCATTAAGCCTTTTTATTTTTCCTTAAAGCCACATCAGATTCCAACTTTGCCTTGTGGCGCAAATATACAAAGAAGTTTAATGCGATGTTAAATATAAAAATAGCATAATGTGGCTTCAAGAGACATTAAAAGAGCAAAAGAATTTGAAAATGTATCCAACCAACATTACAAGGGAGAAAAGAGAACGCAAAAAGATATTAAAAAAGGATGAGTTAAGAATTTTTAGCAAGCACATTGATGTTGCAATTTCTAGACCATCTTCTCCACCTGGAAAATAATTTAAGCAAATAATTTATGGTTACGTGGTAAGATTTGAAAAGATGATATGAAAAGAAAAGGGTATTTTAAGACCAAATAATAGGATTTGAGGGAGGGAATAAGGTTGTTTTTCAGTCGTCTTTTCCTTGCAGAGATACAGAGATCTAGTAAATCACTTTCATATATTATATATTAGTATAATAAAAATAACCATCATATGAAAGAGTAGAATTTTCTTTAAATCTCAGCATACTCTTTGATGTCCTCTCTATATACTAAAGTCATGGTATATATACTAAAGTCATCCAAATCCTAATATCTCTCAAATCATCAGTTCCTGCTATATTCGTTCGATATCACTAGTCACCACATTACACCTCATGCGATTTCATAATTGCCGCAAAAGTAAAAGCGATTTATCGTCGCTAAGAGAATGAAAATGGTGATAGGTGGCAATAAGACACTACCACTAGATTTGCGACGGTTAAAAAAGTAAAAAGAAAATTAGAAGAAGAAAATGGTGTCATTGATGGATTATGGCAAAAGAGTATGGCGAAACTTTGGGTGTAAGAAATACTTCAGAGGTGTTTCCAGATGAAGAAATTTTCATAAATGATGAGAGATATTGGAGGACCAAAGGACGACAGACCGTAATTTCATAGATTTTTATGAAACATCTGTCTTGAAAAATTTTGTTAATTCAGAAAAAAGAAATAAATTAAATAAATTGAAAGAAGTGACTTGTGACTCGTCGACGGTTTCACGAATTTGCGTTGAAATATGCAACTAATTATAGATTTTATTAATACCAATTTCAAATACCAATATAATAGACGATGTGCAAAATTAATATCAATTATATAACGAATTGAAATGTAGAATTACAATTGAAAGGTTGGATTAAAAGTGAAGTTATTGTAGAAACCGACTGAGAAAATAAAATGATGGGCAAAAACCTTATCCAATACGAACATTAACAAAAAAAACAAAACTGATCAAATAAACACACTTTGGCCTTTGTTCTTGTAGAAATTAACAAAATAAAACCGACTTAAACGCATAATTTCTTTACAAATTAATAATATTCACAAAGAAATTTCAAAAATATCTGATATAAGCTTATTTACGATTTTAAGCATGGAAAAATGCTTGTTTGGTTTTTCTGGCAGGGTTAAAGAACATATATAACAGAATTTTTGTGATACAAAATGCTACTGCAGTTTAGGAGAATTTAAGGAAATGCTATAAATGGTTCAAAAAATGTCAAAAAGAATGTCAATGTCTATAAAAAGGTGTTCTGACACGAAATTTATGACCATTAACGAAAAAATTTTCAGTTAACTTACCACCAAATTTAGGAATGGTCATATTTCATGAATTTCAGTCAAAACAACGTTAAACAGTCAATTAATCAACAACGATAGATCTATGAAAGGAGGAACAGAATTCCACAAATACAGTGAATATGATGTGTTAGCAGCCGAAACTTCAAATAGCCGAAACAATTGAAATTATAATAAATGGTAAAAAATAATGAAATTCGAAAAATCGAACTCTTGAGCAACTATTTCTTTATTAGCAAATAGTAATAGTTGTGCAAAAATTAGATTAAATCTGTATTTTTTATAATTGTAAAATATAATATAGTATAATATATAGATATTATAAGTCAAAATTGGAATTCATCCAAATCTCGCTGAAACGCCATTTGTTTAAGAAATACTTGGAAAAATCATACCAGAATGGTATTTTTTTCATATTTTTGTTAAATTTAATTATTTGCCTTCTTCTACCAGTTCCGCCAGTCCCATTGGCTTATAGAAGGCAAGATAGCACAGTAGTTGTTGCTTGTTTTGAGGAGTTCGGATCCTACATTATTCGATAGCACTGAATCAGTCATTAAAAGATGCATCTGGCAACTAGTCTATATACTTGTATCGCAAAGTGAGACCCTCACAAAAATTGCCCGTCTTACTTGCAGTCAGTGAAAGCCTACTCAGAAATGATGAGCAGTAATTACTGCAACCACTGGTCATTTGGTTTTCTTTCGTTATAGAGTCATTTGGATGGAAACAGAAAATAGAATTTAATCTTCAACCTGAAATCAAATTTAATATATAGATAGGATTTTAAATGTAGAAAATTGATTTGATATTGAATACTTCTGGTAGTTACATAAGCATTATGTAAATATGACTAGTTAGTAAATAATTAAGTGGTGTTTTATGTTAAACCAACTAATTTCGCTTGACATAGAATAAATATTTTCCTTTAAATTTCTCATAGTTTTTTATTGTTTATTATTGTATAACTTAAATTTTTGATAATCTCATACCACTTTATACCATTTCCGGTTAAGCTTCCTCCGATGGTTTAGTAGGGATTAACGACAAGATCACTTGGCAACAAAATTATAGGGTCTCCGGCAATTTTATGCTCCTACAGGAAGTGAAAGCGTAGATTAACCGTTCTGAAATGAGAGCAACAATTCACTAAGCCATTATACTTTCTATGGTTTGAATTAGCTTGTCACGCTTCGAAAAACAATCCAAAAATGATTGAATGGTTCGTCACTTTAGACTTCTTTTTAATCAGAAGATTTCCTGGTATAGAAAAAATTATTTTCTTTTTCAAAAAAATTCGATATGGTCTTTTGGTAAATCGGTAAAGTTTCGAAAACTTTTGTTGCTTTTTTTTCCTTCATGGAGTCAGCTTTTGTGTAATAAAATAGAGAAATTAATCTAATTATATAAAATTCAATTGATTGGTAAACCAAAAACTTATCAAAAAAAACTTTTCTACAAGAATTTGTTGCAAAATGAAGCGCCGAAGTAAAAAATGTTTTTTATTATTATTTCTTACTATTGCTGTTATTGCAGTATTACGGTATTATTATTCACTATTACTAATTATTACTTATTGTTTTTTTATTTTTATCAATATTGTTATCATTACTATTTAATTATTTATTTATTTATTGTTGCTAGATATCACGTTTTGAAATTCATCAATGACTAGCCCATTCGTTTTTTTTGGCTTTTGAGTTCCTTTAATAAGAAACTTTGCTTTTATTTACAAGAAGAGCTTATTATCTCCATTAACAATGGTTATTTATTTACTAATAATAAATAAAAACATAATTATGCAGGGCACATTCTGTAAGAGGGAGAGAGATGTGGTGCCTTGACTGAACTATTTCTTTTCTTCCAGTAGAGCCCATAATTTCTGATTTTATTCAATCCACGAACTGCTATAACACTTAATCATTTAGGAATAGAAACAAGGAAAGGAAACCAGCGATACTAAGGCTTTAATTGAACCGAGAAAAGATATTTTATAAAGACTAAAAAAATTTTTTTCACGAAGAGAAATCAATAAAATTTTAAAAGTTCTACTATTTCTTCGTGAACTTGCCTAATAATTTGCCACGTTTCGAACTATACCATCTTACTCTTATTTATACGTTTTTTGAGAAGCCATAATTTTTAGATGGGAAGAACTAAGCTTATTCATAAGAATTCAGAACAAGTAAGTAATGAATGGCTAACATGGAATTCATGTATATGCAAGATGGGTTGAAAACCAACTACGAGGAATAAGGCCGTTAATTATTTATTATTGATAACGTTTGGTGGAATATTTCGAGCAACGATTTTGATTCATTTGTTATGAATAGAATGCGCAAATATCAACTTATTTCTACATTCAAGTTATTTATTTCATAAAATTTTTGGAAACATTTTAAAGCCTCGATTTTCCTAAATTCAATGAATAAAAGAAGGTAAAATAGACGAATTGATAGTGACTCAGACACTATCACTGAGAAACAGAGGTTTTAATCGTGTCCCAGACAGGAGTAAAACTTTTTATCTGAAAAGTTCAGCTTGCGATCAGTCTGTATTTTTATCGCCAAATGACTACCTGGTGGAAAAAGAGAAAGGTTGAGCGCTAGCCAATTATTTTGGTTATTTAGAATGCCTATAACCTATCGTTTTTGTAATTTTTAATAAAAATTATTATATAACTTTTCATAAATTCCTTTTTTTTCAAGAATTTTCACCATTGCTGTTTAGACTTGTTCCGCTGACTTGTCGCACTGGACAAATTTGCCAGAGAGTCCCTTGACGATAGAAGTGAAGGTGTGTTGCTAGCATTACTTGGATTTTTAGACAGATTTATTCTCTGAGTACAATGTCAGCATCGGCGCTCCAAATTGAGCAACAACCCACTGAGCCATCTTACTCTCCCTATAACCTACTTGACAAAAATTTACTCTTCAGTAGATTTGAAATTCAATTTTAGTGATGAAAACATTTCAATTTTGCATGATAAAATAAGAAAAACTCAAAATATCTCCCTTTCTCGCTGAAGATCAGTTTTCCAATGTTTTATTGTATTAACCACTGTCATTAAATACCAGCTTTGTCTCGCTAAGATAGCTATGACGATTTTGCCAGGGGATCGCTTCTAGCACTATCCAGATTTTTTGATGTTATGTTCAGTAATTATATTCATAATAAGTAATGAGCAGTTGTATTCATACAAAGTAACAAGTAATAATAACTAAATAATATTAAGATAATGATTTATACATTCAATGATAATCTATGGGTTCTTGACACGCCACAGCGTATATTTTTTAATTTAGTCCATTCATTGTGATAACAGTTGTTTCATTTGTATTTCAGATAATTGTTGATGCTCCTGATATTTCTATTTTTACCTGTGGCCTCTGCCTTTGAATGTTATGTTTGTGGAGTATTTTTATCAGCTCCAACAAGTAATTGCAAGGGTATTCCGAAACCTATTAACTGCAGCGATTCTTATTCACCACATGGCTGTATTTCGATTATTGGTCGGCAAAAGGTTATTAGTTCTTTAATTGAGGCTTTTGGGACGGCTAATGCCATGAAATGAAAAAATGGGAAAAAAAATTTTTATTCACTTATATTTTTGATTAATTCTTTGGAGAGATGTAAGTGTGTCTCACAGAAACCATACAGATCTATTTTTATGAAAGTTTATTTCCTCAAAGAACCATAAGTTATTCTTTCTTAGCCGAAGCATTATGCGAGTAAGAATAATTATTAATTCCACTTTTTACCTTTAATTTACAACAAGAATAGCTATGTTATTGTTATTTTTATATGTTATCTTTATCTTTTCATTGAGATAAATTCTTTGATAATCGTTTTAGATAGCGCTACCAGGTAATTCTCTCTGTTTAGAATAAATGAGCTCAAAACTATATTCCAATGTATTCGATTGAAAGAATGGAAATTCTAATATTATTTGCAATTTTCATTTTTTTCAAGTTAACTAATTCAATTAATTTTTCCACTTTTTCCATTTTTTAGTTACAATTAGGTTTTTTAAAAAATATTTAATTTAATAGTTTTATCGTTTTATCTCAATCTCTCAAATATTCCAGACAACTGTTCTGAGTTTTTCGCACCATAACTTCTTTTTGGTTTCTCTGCTTTTTTAGCTATTATTTAGCTTATTTCATTTATTTTATATCAGCTACTTCTTTGTATTGCTTTTCTGCTTTCGTTATTCTACTAAAAAATTTACTTCCATTATTTTCTAATTTAAGCTATATAATTGAACAATAATTTTTGATTTTATCGAAAAGCTCGCGAAAGTTTTCAGCAAAAATATCTTCTTTTTTTTCTCTAGCACTCATCATTTCTGGTTCGACTCGTTCTATTAACTATTGGGATAATTATTTTGGGCATTATCATTTTAGCCAATTAGGAACAAAAATGGTAGAATCATTCCTGTTAAATCCAAGTCATGGCTTGAGATGGTGATCTGAGCAATATATTAATCAATATATTAATTTTTTACCAAAAGCAATATTTACCAGAAAAATTAAAAAAGTTAGAAATTTTCAATTAAAATTTCATTTTTGTTGAAGTGATTTTTAGCGATATTTTTAGATGAAGTAGGTGACGAAATGGTGGAAATATTAATTTTGAAAATTTTTACAGTTTTTAGCATTATATAATATTTGGCACCAATTTTTATATCAGAGATATTTAGGATGACACCTATTATGTAGAAAAAAGATGTGCCTCAGTTGAAGAAAGATACCTCGACAATGAACAGTGCATCGAAACAACAATCGAGTTTAATTTTTTGATTTTTTTTTCATCTATTTTTTCAGATTCTTTTTAAATTTTGGCTTGAATAATTTAATCTATTCATAAAGTATGGTTCTCTCAAAAAAATGTTGCACTTAAAGCGCAGTCCAACAGGAAGAGGAAGAGTAATGAAAATTTAACTGCTTATGACCCACTCTTTGCAACGGTCTTTGTCATATGTTATGGATGGAATTGCTCTTGTCAGAGCGTGAGTGCTGTAGTTTTAATCTTCTTGCAGAACCTGTCTTTTAAAAAAACTTAGGAGACGAGCCACATTTATGACAAAATTTGTTTGGGCCAACTAGTTTATGGAGTTTATGGAGCGAGTCTAACCAGCTATAATGAGTATCTACAAAAAAAGAGAAATATTATGTTTCATTCTTTGCCCAAAAACATTTTCACGATAAAATTTCTAATTTCTGCCTTGGTCAAAATTCGAATCTTTTTAAAATTCGTTTCTTCAACAAAATAATAAATTTTAATAGTTGCTTAATGATTAAAAATGGCAAGTCAGCATCTCGCAAATGATATTGATGGTACCTTGTAATATGCGAACCAATCAAAACAGTAAACAAAACTTTTTAAGCGATTAATTTTCAGTAAATTTTCAGTTGATTATTGAATTTAAAATTGCTTTCAGATCTCTTGCAGTAAAAAAATGCTTCTGTAAAGGAGAATTATGCAATAATGGTATCAATTTAAAATTTTTCATTTCAATGCTTATATTCGCTTTATTTTCGTCAACAATTTTAATGGAAGTTGCAAATTTAAATTAGTATGAAATAAATGGTCATTTATGGGAAAAAATATCGTTATGCTTTTTTAATATACAAGCCCAATGTATAATAGTATAAGTACTCCAGCTTTATAAACAGAAACTAATTCATGCCAACTATGGAAATTGGGGAATGTTTTAATGGACTCTTCGTTTATATTTGTAGTTTTTAAACCATTCATTGTTTCATAATATATAAAACAGAAATGGTTTCTATTAACGAATATCGATATGAATATCGAAATAAAATTATAAAAAATAGCAATTATGGGATTCACCATTCAACTATCAAATTGAATTTTTCAACAAAAATTCTGAGGGGGTGCATGTTTAAATTAGAATGAAATGAAATGATAAATGAGTAAATAAAATTGCAGAGATGGTATTACAGAAGTTTACAGACTTTGCAGATTTTTTTAAGCAAAAGTTATCGGACTATATTTGCATTTAATTTTTGAAAAAATTTTGGTTATCTTTGTATCTATTAACTTTAAATGCGGCAACCATTACTAAGTTTCAAGTTTTCCAAGAGATGAGTCAGATTCCGATAGGCACAGCAAGAGAACAGCACCAAATAATCTGAATAAAAATCTCATTAGCAGCACAAACTGTTGAACCAAATTTTAGCTATTTAAATTTCCACTAATTGTCGGAATCTTATTTGGCATTGCTAAACGTGCTTTCTTCAAGGTACGTGTAAAGAAATAAATGAAGAAAGAAAGGCTTTCTCATGCAAACATCCTTTCTTTTGCAGAAGCAATGCTTTTATACATTCTAATAAACGGAAAAAAATTTGAGCTCCAAAGAATGATCGCTTAATACTTGGCAGTCTACCAATAATTTCTAACCTCCATGTTTCGCAGTTGTCATATTGGCGTCAGACGTTTATTTCTCAATGATGATTTTTGCAGATTGATTAATATCTGTTAGCAGTATTATTGTGATGTGTCTACAGCTCATGGCAATCAAGGATTGCACGATGTAATTTTACAAAGTTAATAGGATTTGTCAAAAGCTTATTTGAATCTATGGTGGAGTAATGAATGGCAAAAAAAAATTTAAACATCATTTCTCCTGCTCATTGCTTAGAAAAATTTCATTAAAATTACCATAATAAATAGCAACTAATACTGCAAATAAAAGTAATAATAATGAAAAATTAGCGATAGTGTTTCGGCTTCTAAGAATATATATTATTTGAAATTTTCTGCAAGAACTATTCATAATGTGGTATTACGAATAGAAAGCGTGCTGATAATGATGAAAGGCTATGATAATTCTAGAAAATTTTATGTCACCTTCAAGCAAGAAAATAATAGAAAAGAAATGGAACAGAAGATCCCCACCTATAAAGGAAACCACTCAAATACTCACCTATGGTGAGGATTGTTCAAGTTCCGTCTACGTTAAGATCATCGCCTATGAGTACTTCAACATTTCGAAATAATCGTGATAGGTATTTCCCACTATTTCATTCTGTTTGCCAAATTCCTATGAGTATTAAAATTTTTTTCAAATAAGGAAAATTTTTTATATCCTTGCATTAGGAAGCATTAAGATCACTGGCTAATTTTGCGAAATGCCTTCAGCGATGATCTAGAAAATAATGGTCGAGATTTAGTTGCGGGCAAAATGATGTTTTGGTGTCAGTTAGAATTAAAATTAGTAAAAAATATAGAATTGTTCGAAGGATGCCGAAGAACGAAAGAGAATATGAATAGAGTTAAAGCTTTCAAAAATTGCTTTCTTGCTATCTATATCCTACAGTAAATCTTTGCAAATTCATGGTACAAAAAATTTGGAAGATTCATTTCGATGAATAAATAATGCCGCTTGACAAAACCCTAACTTTTCAAATTTTTCATCGAATCAGGAAAAATTCTTTAAGCTCATTTCGAAATGGTGCTAATTTAAACATTAATCATGAATATTTGCGAGTAATTGTTATGTGCAACTTACAATAATGAAGACGAACGATATCAATGAGCAGAATAGTTATTAATTAGTGAAAGCAATTAGGACAAATTATTCCGCCAGTATAGACATTTCTCGTTAGTGTTAGCAAATAGTTAATATTCTTTAAGCTCATTTCGAAATGGTGCTAATTTAAACATTAATCATGAATATGTGCTAGAAAAAAGATCAGAAAAAGCCGGTTTCTTGAAGTTTTTGAACAAAGAAGCGGAAATCTGCTGCTTCATTTAGCGTTAGACCAGAGTTCGAGCCTAGCACGATCTCAGCCATAAGCATTGTCATTTTTTCGATTTCGCTTCGCGACAAACCCATTTCGCTACCGAATACATCAACTGTTGGAGATTCTGAAAAAAAATTTAAATAAGTTCAAATGGTTCTTGTTTGGTGCTCAAACCTCAATCAACTGCATAAAACTGTAAAGTGAAAAATCATAGCAATGGATGTATTAAGATGGAAAATTAAGACTAGAGTTTATGTAAGACTTTATATTAAAAATCATTAATTAGCAATATTTTTCATATTAATTAACCACTAGAGGCCTAGGAAGTTTTGCGAAAAGGAATGTTTAATATACAAATAACATTAAAATTACGCTTTTGCTGCACTAATGTACTCGTAAAACAATGTGATATTGTTAAAATTAATTTGATCTAGAAGCTTTTAAGGAAAATATATTTTTCGAAATGAATATTTAGAAAAAAAGAAAAGCTAGGATTATCTGCAGATATGCCAAAATCGGCAAAAAATATGATGAATAAAATTAAGATATTCATTAAGATATGATGCATTTAATATTAAGATAATGAATTTTTTGAAATCCTGACAATGATCGAACCGACCTGATAACGCGACTGCGACTTTGTCGACACCGCCCATGCCTTCTAAACGATTTCTTCCTTTAGGTCCAAAAACTTTAACGAGAAAGTCATCACCATGAGCATGAAGCAGAGCTTTCAGAAATGCTGCTGTTTCTTCAACAGGTGGTCTTGTTGCTAAAAATTTAAATCTTTTTTAAATCAGTTATCTATGCAGTCGTTCATAATTTTTGACTTAATATCATATTACCCTTTTCACTGTGAGGGCATAGGTTATGATAGTTCCTTGAAAAATATGGCACTGATATAATATAATACAATAATACAATGATACGTCAAAAAAGGTTTTTTTTATTTCTCATTTTTGGTTAGGCTCATTGGTAATTTGTAGGATCAAGTAAGCTTAGCCAGAGTCATCTGGCCGTAGAAATATAGGTGGGTGGCCAGCATCGTCCAAATTTTTGAAATGCCATATGATTACTTCTGCCGAGAGTAATCCGCAGAATCTGCGCTTCGAAAAGAGGATGACTACTGAGCCATTCTGCTTTTTGTTGCATTCCTAAGTTCAAATATTTTATAATAAAAATTTTCCTATAAAATCTTGTAATAAAAATTTTGACAATATTCATTTTCATGCATTTTCTACAATATTCCATGTCTTTTCTCATTGTATTCTAGAAACATCTGATCTGCGACATAAATTTTCATTTTCAACGTAAGATTAGCTTTCATTATTAATTAAGAGAATAAGAATGAAATCGGGAAAATCTCTCTATCAGAACGTGCAAAGATGCAAAAATCTTCATTAAAAATCCTGGTGGTGGTGCCGATCCATTTGAACTCCTATAGTGATTCTAAAGTATATATGGCAATAAATAGATATTACAATAGAACCTAATAGGCCTAACATTTTTGCATTTAATGATGTTAATTATTAATGATGTGATAGCGTAATCGGTCTTAAATTAATAAGTGAGAATTTCACAGTTTTAATGTAGAAAAAGATATGAACCCCCCTAGAAGCAGTTCATTAACATATTTAAAAATAAAATTTTCCGGCTAAATGATTTCCGAATGATATGAAATGGTTATATTAAATGATAAACTAAAAACTGGCAATTGCTAATATTTATTTAATTTCTTATAGAGCAAAAATAAAACCCGATAAATAAAAAAATAAAATTAAAATAGCCATAATAATGATTAAATAATAGATTTCTGCTCAATGTGAGAAATATCAAAGACTTTCAAAATTTGACTTTGAAAATAGATGTCAGCTAAAAATGAATTAAACGCTGGATTAATTCAAGAGAGAAAGATGAACGCTTAATTTTGAAGCGGGATTTGAAATTCCATGCAAATTTTTTTCATACATATTCTTTATATTCTTTGATGGAATTTGCCGACAATAAACTAACATTCTATATTTTTAATTCTATTATGCTATATTGATTGCATTATAAGTATTTGCCACAAAGAATTCAAAAAAAATTTATTAGGGTTTAACTTCAGTTTTTCTTTTATTAGCATTACTCTCTTTGTAATTAGTTGAGGTATGTGTTTAGATAAGGCAGTTCACATTCATGAAATCTAAAGTCTGTCAACATTTCGCGAAGATATAACATAGAGACCAATGAAGATATGACCTTTTAAGAACATTCTAAAAGGACAAGCGGAGAAGTAAAATAAACAGAAAATGAGATGGAGAAGAAAGAAAATGAAAATGCTTAGAAATTAAAAAAACAAACCAGCTGTGCACATACTTCTGTTCTCATCATATTCATCTTCGCAATCTGGCGAACCATCACAGAGGTACTTTATTGGGACACAATCACCATTTGGGCATTGAAAAGGTTGCCAAGTTGGACAATTAACTGAAATAAAATTTATAGTTCTGGATTGGCCTCAATCCTGAAATTATTTTTAACTCTATATTAATTCAATCAGCTATGCATAAAAAAGAAATGAAGAGGCAGAATGAATTATTACATTCGGCAGAATATATAGGTGAAATAGGTGATTACGGCTAATGATGAATACGGTAAATGAAAAACAATAAAAACGAAGAATATCAATAGTACCAAGGTATTGGTGAAAAAAATACTATATTTTCTAAACATTAATTATTTATTCCGAGAGATGATTAATTCTTAATGATGATTACACAAATATTGAAGGAGTGGCCGATACTGAAACTTCTTTTATTCGCACTGTAGGATTTGAATCATTATGCTCAATGATGATAATCTATGCAGCAACCATATAGATGAAATCAATGAAGCATGTTTCTTGTAAATTAATCGTCATTTTATGTTTGCTTAACGTTTGATTAAGTTTGGATAAAAGCTATTCTAAATGGATTAAATCCATTAATATTCAATAACCTTCAACATTTCCTATTTCCAGCTTCAGCTTTAATGAGCGGAAAGCTTGTCATAAAATCATGTGTAGCTAGCTAGCCCAAAATGTCTATAGCACCATTATGCAATTAATTCCACATGAATAATTTTTATATGAAAGCACAGCAAGCAATCATCGCTACTCTTCTCTACTCAACGAATTTTTTTTCGATAAAGATTGGTAAGATAATTTAACTTAGCAGTCAGAGTGGATGATGAGTGGTAAATATGTCGAAAAAATAAGTTAGGTATTCGGCTTTAAAAAAAATCACATAAAGTTCAATATTTTTTAACTGCTATTCATAGTTTCTTTTTCAACAAAAACCAAAAATATTCTAAAAAAGCAAAACCCTTCAAAGTTGAAAATGCTGAGCTGAAAAATAAGATTTAAAAACCAGCAGTGATCCCAAATGAGAATATAATCTTTCATTTAAACAAGTATAAATTAATTAAGGCGATTTCGGTATATTCAGTTAAATTTAATGTTTCGCTATTTAGTCGAAAATACTTTTCCTCTTATTTTTTAAGGAATTTATTTGTTTATTGGACTTTGCAACCTGAAAATTTTCAGTTTTATATTTTATATTATTATATTAGATTTAAAAATCCTCAGTTAAACTGATAAAGAGGAGCTTAATGACAAGATGGTGGCCACCGAGAATCGAGAATGACTCCGGATCAAATCCAACCGACGCATTACGTTTCGTCGAGCTTCTATGTTGCCAAAAATAGCTCAGCCAGTTGTCAATTAGTACGGAGCGCCGATTTTGAGGTTCTACATTTAACAAGAGTCCTTCATGTCCTTCAAATTCCAAGTGATATAGTGATTCATCTTTACTTCAAAGTGAATGTATGGCAAAATTCATTAGATGCGACAAGCCAGCAATGCTGAGAGCGCTCTCAGAAAAAAACTGGTGAAAAAGACGGAAAACAAGTCAAGAAAGAGATTTAAATGAATTAAATACACTTTAAATAAACAACAATCTTATTTTTTCGAAAATTAAGTTTTTTTGAAAGCTGATGAGAGGTGTGCATAAATCGTATTCAATAAATAATTAATAAGAAAAATTTAAAATATTGTAAAATCTATACCATGGCTTGGATTATTTCTTTTACCACCACGTATATATTCTTGAATGCTGAATGGATTAGCAAAAGATGTTGTTACGGAGGCGATAATTATCGGAAGGAGTGAAAAATAGAACGACATGAAGCAGAAAGGAGCACCCTGTAATTGAAACTTTTCAACTATTTACATTTTTGAAAAAGTCGCTCAACAGAGTACGCAAAAAAGCAAAATATAAAATGGAGCTTTCACAATTTTAGTCTTCATATTTCCAAAATAAATTCTATGAGAAATTGAAATTTAAGAATACTGACATATCTCGATCACTGAACTTTTATGAAATTTTATTCCACTTCTTATAATGGCCAAAATTTCTTTCTTAATATTTTTTTTATTAATTTTTCGCTATAAATTTTTTTGTTGCTCATATTATATGCCTGCAGCTATGTTTTATTCGAAAATCTTAATATGCACTGAATAACTCCGACTTTACTGATATTTATTCATTAAATAGCTCACAGATCTTATTAAAAGCTCCTCAACTAATACAGAAAAATTATAAGTAATTGTGAAATACTAAAATATTAGCGAGATGCAACAACAGCAATTAACAAGCTGCTCGACCAAAAATTTTATAAACTGCAAAATAAACGATCATCCTTCTACCTATCATTATTTTCGCATAATTCAGCAAAATATTTTATTAAATCAAGTGCTTTCCTATTAGTTCTTTTTTACTACAAATTGCAAATTTATTGCACCATTATGATCATATAGATTTTTTTCATAAAATAAAAAATACATAAATTTGATAAAAATATTTGAAAGCAAAAAGGAACCAATTGAACCAAATTTTAAAAAAATCCTTAAATCCTTAAAAACATCGTTAAAAATAAAATTTCGAATATTTCTCACTTGTTTGATTATTTGAAATATTTTATAAAATTTATTTGATTTATTTGCATCAATTATATGAAATTTTTAAAAAAAATTTTGTTAAAAGTCTCCAAGAAAAAAATTTAAAACAATAGCGAAATTAAATTTTTCTGAACTGATATTATGATTGATAAAAATAAACGAAAAATGAAAATGGGCGGATTTCATTTTTATTTCATTTCTTTATTATGGTCTATATAAATATTTGTCTATTAAATATATATATATATATATATAGATAAATTTTTCCATGCACATTCGTACAATTTTCGACCCTCCTTTTCATTTCAATTTAATCTTTTTAAAGATTTTATGGGTTTAACGAACTAAAGAAAAAAAGGATCAAAAAAAAACGATGCGTTGTTGTTTTGATTGATTTCAATTTCAATTTTAGCATTCTTAAAATGAATTTTGTTGAAGGGGTTAAAGAGGTCAAATGATATTTTGTGATGAAGCCAAGACAGCTTGAATTTTTGCCTTTCGGTAAAAATGAACCTGTCATTAATAAGGAAATACGACGGGTGCTGAGGACCAACCTGTATATTTATTATCAAGTGAGTCGCTGACGAAGAGATCTCATTCCATTAACCAGTGTTGCTGATCAGGATAAAAATTATCAGAGCTATTTGAAAAGGAAAATTTAGATAGTTTCTGGTGAGTTTTATTGTATGTATTGAATCGATGCATCAAAAGGCGTTAAATTTTGGTAAACTTTTGAAGTGCGTTTGTTTGAAAACGTCAATTTTTTGGGAAAAAATTTAATCCTCTATTTCCATCGCATTTTCGAGCATATTTTTTAATAACATATAAGGATTTTGATTCTTATATATATATATATATATATATGGAAGATCTCAAAATTTCCAACTTGTCATCCTAATGAATTTTTCTGACAGCGTTATGAAATTTTTATTTGCTTGAACCAATTTATTTTATGGCAAAAAAAATTATATAATGAAAAATTTTTTAAACTCGTTATTAGCAATCAAAAAAGAAAGAAATATAAGTAAATAACTTTAACGACGAATTATTTTAACATGAATTGCTAAGACAAAAATATTTCTGAAATAAGTAGCTTTGCAGATATAAGAATTAGGCTTCTTCATAATATATAAGTAAGACGATAATTTCAAAATATTTCCAGTCCTTTTTACAATCTAATTTTTGTTTCTTAAAAAGAGGTTAGATTTTAGATTTTAGATTTTAATTTAAGCTTATCTTCTTTCGTCCTCAAAATAACAGTTCGCACTATGCTTTTGCTTTCTGAATATTTGATTTAGTTTTATTGGAGGAGTTATAGGATTTTTACAAAACTGCCACGTTCTTTTCTCACTCTCCAGATATAGTTTGCGATCATAATCTTCGTAGGAAAGCGAATTACACAAAATACATTTTAAAGAAATGTATCTCCTACTAATATATTTCCTAACTATACATGATGCCATGCTAAAATTTATTATCGCATTTGGTGTTTTATCTTTTATTCATTAGAAAACAAGTAATGTATATTATGCATTAAGCCATTAATTTTTAAAACATTAATTTTTTTTCAATGGTTTAAGAATTTTGCGCATATAGAATTTTGGAATTGTTAATAAATAATACAAGTAGACAATTCATTATCAATTTTTTCTGATTAATACAAAAAAATGTTTGCACGTATTTTAATAAAAAAAAATCAAAAAATTGTACATAGAATAAATCTATTCGAAAAACATTTAGATTTAACAATAAAAATTGATTATCTCATTATAAAAAAATTGAAAATAGATATTGTAAGTTTTTTGATGAGGCACAATACCATTTCTCGTTTAATTAGCTGCACTGGTTACTTGATAAGACACTTCTTTGTCAGAGTCGTTTGAGGACAAAAGTGGAGTTGGTTCACTAGCACCACATAGTTTTCAGTTTTATAGCAGGTTTACACTTTTCGATAAATAAGAATCGAATCTGCGCGGCTTGAGCTTAGGCTATATACTTATTATCCAACTATCTTATCCCCAAAATGTAGCCTAATAGGGCAAAAAAATGCTCTCGAAATAGAATGGTTCCTGCTACAATAGAATTAATGTTTCTTATTTTAAAAAGAGTCTAGAAGAAATTTCTTAGATCTACCAAAGACTCAACATGTTAACAATAATTTAACAACCAAGAATTGGTATTCGAATTTCGACTAATATCAACCATGTTTACAAAAAATGAAATGTCACAATTTTCAGATGGGGAACAAAAAATAGACTTCGAATTAACAATATTGCTTCTTGTATCGAAATAAGGAATTATGAGAAATTTCAAACCAAACCCAGTTGATCGTAAACTCTTAAATCTATGGATTTTTTACATTCGCTGAAAATCTGATTATTAAAATTTTTAGTTATTGAAGATCTTCACCGTTTTGTTGCCTAAACTCTTCTCATAATGACCATGGAAATAACATAGCAGAGTGAACAGCGACTTAGACTTTGTGCTGAAAGGCAAAGGCTCCACTCTTATGAAAATAAGCAAAAAGTGAATTGAGGAAAATTGTTTTTAACCTATTTATGATTTTTTTTCCAGCATATCGCTGGATTCTTGCTAGAATTCATTCATCATTTCGATGAAACAAAAAATTCAAAAAAAAAATTTTTTTTGATGATGAAAAATTATTGATGCATCTATCCATTAAATAAAAATAAGCTTCTCGGAATTTCCTATTGAAAAGATGCTTAGATTATTTTGAAATTATCCTTAAATTTGCGAAAAATTGCTAAAGTTTTTGCAAATTTATAAAATAAAATAATTCTGTTTCTTAAACATTCTGAATAATGAAATTACACATAAAATCGAAGCAAACAATCCTTTCCTAACCATGGTGAGTGCTAACTACTAACTCAATTACTTTAATTACTTTGCTTTAATTTATTACTTATTTATTTATGTAGAGTGGAAAAAATTAACAAAAAAATTTAACAATTTTAGCACTCGGAAGTGAATATTGGATGATTGAGTAAATTCACATTAAGTTTAGCAAATAGTTAAGAATCCTTAAACTCATTCTCTAACCTTTTAAGGTTTAATTAACACATCTTTCGATTTGCAATGCTTCAAATTTGGAGAAATTGATATTAATTGCAAATAATCTCAACAAAACATACTCATTTCCAGATCAGGACATAAGTAAACCTGTCATTAAAAGGAAAATGAGGATCGTGCTGGAGACACCGTTTTATATTTCTATTCTTAAGTAATTCTCTGGCGACGAAATCTTTGTAGCCACAAGGATCAACTAAATCAAAACTGGTGAGTGCTGCTAGAAAAAGCTTGTTTCACAATTCGTAAAAAATATCAAAAATAAGAACACACCATGAAAGAGGTGCAAAATCCGAAAATTTGCACAGATTTTTTCTGCAATTATTTTTCTTCTTCTAACAGCTATCATTACTAGTTAGGCTGGCTCCAACGGTTGCAAGGGTAAGATACTTCCAAACGGCGCTGTCTGATGCCATCATCGACAGTAATATAAGCCATTCCTCTTTCTATCGTCTAAGTACATGTATTTCTGGTCCTCCTGTACGTTCAAAATCTTTCTTGACCGTATCAGTCCAGATCTTGATTGGTCCACCTCCCTTTTGATGCCATCCATCCCATTGTTTAGCAAGTAATGAAATATGCGACAACTCTTGTGGTAGACGACAGAAAACGTGCTTTAACCACCGATGCTCTGTGATAACATTATTAATGCAAGTGATATTTGAACGAAGGTGGATGCGATTATGTGATATTTTATCCGCTTGACGGACCAGTAAAATACACTTTAGACAAAAGTGGTCAAAAGTAGATAGCTTCTTAATATCCTCCACTCTCATTGGCCATGTCTCAGAACCATATAGTAAAATCGAACGAATCAGCTATATAGAAGCGGATTTTTGTTTTAATGGTAAATTCACGACGGCTCCATAAAGATTTTGTCAACCAGAAGAATGCATTTCTAGCTTTCGTGATCCAGACTATCATATCGTCTTTTGCTTGGCCATTTGCTATTAGAGTGGACCCAAGGTATTTAAAATCGGGGCACTTCCTCGACCGACAATGAATTTACAAAAAGAGGCATTATATCAGCTTCTTGTACATAAGACTTTCGTTTTGTATACATTGACCCTGAGTCCTATTCTTGCTGCAGTTTCTGACACGTTATTAAGCATTATTTGCATTTCATCATAACTGTCAGCAAAAAGGACTACATCATCAGCGTATTCAAGATCTATGATACGATGCTCTGAACTGATTTCGACATTTCTTCAGGTAAGCGATGTCCATTATCAATTCTATCGCATAGTGTAAAGGAAAGGACGCAGCCTTGACGGGCACCAGTTCTTATTTCGAAGGAGTCCTCATATACACAGAGTTGTAACGACGTACGCTATAAAATGCCTTTATAAATCGAATTTCTCTGGAACACCGTTATACGCATTGCATCACCCTGCAAAGCGCCTTTCTATCAATTGAATGCAGCCACAAAGTTGATGAAACGTGACGGTGGGCTACAAATTTTTGAAGCGATATTCCAGCACCTTTCTTAACGTGAACATTCGATCGCTCTGAATCTAGATTGATTAGGGCGCATCCTGCTGTCCTATATTTCCATAATTCTGTTGAATAAAAGGGAAGCAAAAATTTTCGTTGAGATGTCTAGTAGGCTGATTCCTCGATAAATGTCGTAGTAGGTTCTATCACCTTTCTTGAGAACTGGGAGCGAAATTGCTTTGCTCCAATCATCTGGTAATATTTCTTTTTCCCATAGTAGAAAGTACATTTGTTGAAGGTGCGTTATGAAGGACGATGGACAACATTTGAAGAGTTCAGTCCGAGGACCATCTTCTCTCGAAGGCTTATTGGCTTTAAGCTTCTGGATAACAGATATTATTTCTTTTCTGCCCGAGGCTCGCAATTGCAAGCGTATGGTTCTGCGAACTTATCAGCTATGCAACAGATGGCTTCATGGTTGAGTTTGGCCTCAAAAATTTCTTTCCATCTTATGAGGTGGTCATTAATATTCTTGATCGGCACGCCACTGCTGTCCCTTACCATTTCACTGATCGTTCCCTGAGTCATAGTTGTTTTATGAAGAAGGCGGAATAGTTTCCAATTATCGAGCCGCCGACTCCATTATCAAGACCATGTCATTCCAATATTGATTTCTGTCCCGCTGTGATGCTTTCGTTGCAAATCTTCGAAGCATCCGATAGTCAGGATCACATGACATTCGTGCTTTTTCAGACAGTTGGATAGTTGCTTCCGATACCCAACTAGCACACCTCCTACTAGTATACCCTATCGTGAAAATGGCTGACTTTCGGAGACATTCCTTATGTTTGGACCAGTATTCATTTGCTGTTCATTGATATTTGTATCACTGAGTTGCTTCAATAATTCAGCTTGAAATGCGCTCACTGCCCCCGAATTTTTTAGTTTGAGATGGTTTAAGGATTTTTGGGGATGCTGTTTTCTGCGAGTTGTCAGTTTTATGCGGATCTTGACTCGAATCATAACATGGTCAAATCCATGAAGATTCCCCGTTTCAGCGCCGCGGTAGGAACGACTATCGAGTACGGAACTCTTCCAACGACTAGGATATAATCAATCTGGTTGAAGTGTTGGCTATATTCGCTATCCAGAGAGTTCCACGTGTCTAGATGTTTTCTACGATGTCGGAAACAAGTATTAGTAATATAAGGTTCATGCACTTCGGCATAACGAATGAAGCGTTTCCTATTGGTGCACCGGTCTCTGATACCATATTTGTCAATTGTAGAGGTCATCGCAGCGGCATTATGACCTTCGCGTGCATTCCAGTCTTCCCCAATTATGACCATGTCATTTTTTGGTAGAGACTTTGTTAGCAGTTGAAGTTCCGCATAGAAATTATTTTTATCACGATCATTTGCCGACAAAGTTGGAGCATAGACACTGATAACCGAGATATTGCAGAACTTACCTTATAAAACAGGCATAAGCTGCTTATCGGTTTCCACTCAATCAAAGCGGAATGGGCTTTGTCAGACATGACAATCGCTACACCATTTCACTCAGAGTTATCCGAAGCACCACAATGATTAGCCAGCACCTCTGCTCCGAGTCAGGATCAGTAATCACTCGAGACCTGAAATGAGGAAGACGGACCTCCGACAAACAGGCAATATCTACACCATATTTGGAAAGGGTGTGGACAGTGATCGCTTACCTTGCAACGTCCATAAGCGTTCTGACATTACACGCTAATACCTCACCGCGCTTGCAGAGAGTTGTTCACCTTGGAAGGTTTCGAGCAATTACCCTGGCTTGCGAGTACATTTTATTTGCGTTATCAGCCTTGGGATCTCTTTAAGCCCGAATTTTGCATGTACCACAGGGCTGGGAATATTATGTGCGTCGGAAGAAGCGGCCTCCTTATCAAAAAAATCTGATCCCTTCACCACAGAGTTACTTTGAGATAGAAATAAAGGTGGGTCCCCAGTAGGATTTTTGACATAATGGGAGGTTTCTCCTGCTAAAGACAAAAAATTGAACAAATAATAAAATAGACACTGAAATTTTGAAAAAAAATAAAAATAAAAAGGCAAATTTAAAAAATATATATGTGTATATGTGTATACATGCATATAAAATATATATAAAATATAAAATATATATATATATAATATATATTTCATTATGTGAATATATATACATATATATTATTTATGCAATTTAATTGATTTGATTGAAAATTTATTTAATTTAACTGATTTAATTTTATTTTATTTTAATCGTTCTTTAGTTAAAAAAGCATAAGAAATTAAAAGTTTAAGAAGACTTAGCTGAATTTTGATCAGAAATGAAGAATAAATTCAAAAAGATAAATCGAGAATATTTTTTGAAATGAACGCTCAACAAAAAAATTTTTTGAAAATTTAATTAAGTATTATTATATTCTGCAATTATTCTAGCAAAGACTTTTTTTCAAATTCAGAAAAACACTAAAACTAAAGCATTGTTATAAAGCACGACTTTTTTTGAATTTATAGTAGGTTTGACCTGTTTTGAAATCTAGAACAAATCTAGAACAATTGCTGAATACCAGTCTGAACCGTCGCATGTCTTCAAGTTCATTTACATTTTTAGTTAATATAATACTTTCATAGAAATTATAATATATAAGGCTGGAAAAAAATAATTGCCATTATCTCAATTTATTTCTAAATCATAATTTTTTGTTACTTATTTATCGTGAAATTAAATATTAATTGCCATTGGCTGATTAAATATTCAGTAAAAAATCGGAGAAAATTAAAATGGTAAATGTGGGATTTATTTATTTCAGGGATTAATATTTTGCAAAAGCTAATATTTTTCCTCTTATCTTCAAATTGCTTTCTCGCCTCAAAATATTTTTGGAGTGAAATTCCCATTTCATATTTAATTAAATGGGAATTTTAAAAAATTGCCATACTAATTTACAAATGATCTATAAATGAGAACATCATTCAATTTTTAGTTCATTGGGGATGGACCATTGTAAAAAAGATCAGCTCTTTTGCAAAAAGATTTGAAATGAGAGCAATCTTTAAGAAAAACTACAAAAGTTTGCTCTCCAAACAATTTATTCCTTTATTCCCTTATAGATTTGACAAAAAGCTAAAATATGCTGGCAGCCATAGTTTTCGTAAATTGTAGCGAAATGGCCCAAAAACAAAACAAGAATTGTGAACATTACGTAGATTTGCATATCATAGCTTCATATAAAGATTTTCTTAAAGATAAGAATCATTAAAAAAATGAACTGAAGGGAAAAAATTTAATCCGATTAGATTATTAATGAAAAATTGCCATTATAAAGTGTTCCAGGTGTTATTTCCCAGAATTATTGTTGCTGAGCAACATCCATGTCTTGCCCATAATTTAAATCAACCAAATTTAGGTTCATTTTAGATTTATCGATAGATCGTACTTATTTTTTTCGCCAATATATGCTAATAATTAAAAAAAAATATGTAAAATGAATTAACTCCATATAATTTTTTTCAGCAACTTCTTCGCACGACAATTATGAATTCTTTAAATAAAGGGGTAATGATCCTATAAAAGTAATAGCATGGAAATACTTCTAGCTGAATATTATCGCCCTTAAAATGATGATCTAGGCAAATAGTTCATAGTCTGTATTATTTATTGCTTAAACCAAAATATTGCGGATATTAAATTTTCATACTAAATATTTTGTTCTTCAGGTAAATCTGATATTAATTTTGTCGTTACATCAAGGCGATTGTTGCCGCTTTTTTAAAATCTTTTCATCAGCCAAAAAACTTTCAGCAGCTTCTCTAACTTAGAATTTAGAAATTTAGTATCGATAAATCTTGTACCTCTGATTTAGAAATTTAGTATCGATAAATCTTGTATCTCTGAATTTATTTTGTGATTTCTTCTGAAGTTGATAAACAAACATAATTTTGAAAGCGTAGTTTATCCAGCGATACAATCGTTTAGATGGCAGAAGAAGGAATGGCTTCCATTATTTTCAAATATGGCACCAGATCCACAGACTTGGAAAAGCTTAACCCTTGCAATCAGCTTAGGTACTAATTTTCCATGCTGTTAAAAAGAAAAGAATCAACAAAATTATCAATTTTACAAGCACCTCGATTTTCAATTATTTTTATAGCCTATACAATCTATTTAACAAAACAACCAGCCAGAGCAAATGAACACTGAGCATTTTACATCTAAATAGCTAAAAACAAGTTATATTTTTTTTCAAGACTTTTCCAATGATTTTTCCTCATTAAAAGGTTAAAATTAATAAAGACTAGTAAAAAGATTCTTTTGCACTTTACAAACAAAAATTTTATTTTCCAATTATTTATGTTGATTAATACAAGAATTTTTCTCACTTTTCGACTATTCATTATTTAGCAATAGTACAAATTTCTTAATAAAATTTTACGGAAAAGCTTTTCTTAAGTTTCTTTAAGTTTTTGAGATTATTCATTATAGCCAAAAGTTAAACGAATAAAAATAATGAATTATTCATTCATTCAATAATTTTTTGCTGATTTACAAGTTATTTTAGCACAATCAACGTTTTTTCGACTTTTGATTACTTATCATAAATTTCTTATAGAGATTGCTCTTTTTGCTCCTGTATTGCAGCATTCATAATTAGGTTATATGAGTCAGCGTAAACCATTTCTAGTTAGACCAGTTCCACTAGCCGCTAGTACGGTTAAAAATTTTTGCCACGACATCATGTAACGGTAGATAGAAATATATGTGGGCCACCACCACTATCCAGTACTATGAAAATATTTGTGAAAGTATTTCTTTTGTTTCATCTCAGATTCTCTTCCACCTTTTCTTACTGATCTATATTAGTGGGCTTTTACATAAAATTTTTTTTATCAAAAATTTTCTTTCATTAGATTTGATATTTTTTCAACAGTATTTAGCAACTTTTTAATTTTTCGCGTCTAAAGTATCAAAATTTCGCAAAAGATATAGATAGATATATTAAAAGGTAAGCAGTAAAGGTAAGATTTAGAGGACGATCGAAATGGCCTGGAATTGTGTCGAGCACCATAGGTTCGACTCCGCGTATCGATTCAATTGCACCAATGTCACTCGTTAGCTTTCAACTGTGGTTAGCCATAGGAGGAAGCTTAATCAAATGATATACGCCAACCACTTACTTTACATTTACATTTTTATTCAAAATTTTCTTTATCATAACCGCGTTCAAATAACAACTTTAAACTTAAATATATCTCTGCAAACAACAATGGCATAATTTACAAAAATTACATCTTAATAAATAGCCAAAATAAGATTAAATGACCAATTCATAATGGAAAAGACACTATTGAATTTCCAACAATTTTGGTTGAATATATTAGTATTACTTTTTTCTTGCAGCCCATCTTAGATTTATTCATTAAACGAACAAATTAGCATGAAAAGCATTCAGATCATTAGTTGGTGCGTTAAAGAATGAAGTAAATCATCTATCTTATTCTCCCCTCAATACTTTTTAAGAACCATTCGACTGCAAACGGAATTTTCTTTGGTATCCGCTAAGACCTGTCACAGAAAAACCCATTGGAACCTTCCTAAATGCCCCCCTTCTCTCACCCTCCGCCCTTAGCTTGCCATAATCTGTTAGCAACAGCTTCAACCTCCCCAAACAAGTCGTTTATTACCACGAATCTAGAAATATTAATTTATTAGCAAATTTTACTAAGAAAAGGAAAGCTAATGCTCCTCGATTACGAACAATCAGCGGTATTTGAAGTGAATTCGATTAACTTTCGACAAACCAAATTTGAATAAATCAACGATTAAAAAACTTCGCTAAAGGGACATTAAGTGACGAAAAGTGAAAAAATTTCGATAAGTTCTTCTTTGCTTTAGAAAAATAACTTATAAAATGAGCTTATAAAAAATAAAAAGGAAAATCTAATTGGATAAAATAAATCCGTATTGAATAACAATTTTTTATAAGCTGAACTCCACCCAAATGAAATTTTTCCTGAAATTTTTTGATTTCCGTATGAAAAACGATAAAGTTAAATATTTAATCATTGTTTTCTTTTTTCTTCAAGTGAAGCGATTCGATAATTCTATATAATTGAGGAAATGCGAAGATTTATCGTAGTAAATGGCCTTTTATTGCTTTTCTTGCAGTGAAATTAATGATTTAAATTTGAATTCCTGATGTTTCTCGTTTCTTCTTCTCGTATTTAGTACGAATGAGCGCTAATTAAAATGGCTACATTTTCTATGAAAATTATTAGCTATTTTATCCTTGTTTTTTTCGATTTACTATTCGAAATTTATCGTTTTGTAATAAATTTTTTGCTCCATTCCTTAAACCCTACGAAATTTCCATAGGTTATAAAAAACAAATGTAAAAACTTTTAAACATTTTAACAAATTAGGCAATAGTAGACAAATGAAAAAGCATGAAGATTTCTCCATTTAAAACCATACAAATGGATATTAGGTGAAAGATGCAATAAATGAATTTTTTTCTTAATTAGATAGAACAAAAATTATCAAAATCAAAATAAAAAATTATCCACGAAATACAGCAAAAAAACAAAGCACATTTGTTTCCCATTGAATTAAGCTCTCAGA
This sequence comes from Dracunculus medinensis, assembly GCA_900625125.1. Lineage (NCBI taxonomy): Eukaryota > Metazoa > Nematoda > Chromadorea > Rhabditida > Dracunculidae > Dracunculus > Dracunculus medinensis. The sequence goes on from UYYG01001189.1 coordinate 202,304, forward strand.
CTGAGGAATCGCAGAAGAATTGCGCAAAATACTGAAAATTCTCAAATTTCCTTAATTAGATGAAAAAAATATTCATTGATTATACAGTAGAATTATACAGTTTGTAATAAGAAATGAAAGCTTCAGGATTATTGACAAAAATATATCGAATAAACTCTGCATATGATAACCTAATTAGCTTTGACCATTCTTAAAGGAAATATGTCAATTACACTCTAACTTCCATTATTGGTCAAATGGTACTTGGAAAATAACTCGAAATTTGTCTCATATGTAAGTGGTGAAATTTGGAATGATAAATTTTCGATATCTTTGTGGCTGAATCCTTAGGAAAGAGGTGTGATGTTATAACGACAATATGTACAAAAAATCGTTAATTAGACTTTGCAATCTATAATAATTTGGACCCGACAAAGTTTTCATCATTTTTTTGAAAATATTTTATTTGCTTACAGAAAAAACTTAACTTAGTAGCCGGATATGGTAAACAAATTTAACTGAATACCAAATAACGCCGCCTTTCATCTTTCGCTCTAATTCGAATAGGCCATCACACTTACCCTCCCCACCCATCTAAAAAAATCTTCAAATGGCTCGAAAAAAAATACACCATTCTTAGCAACTTATACTTCATTATCTTATCTAAATCCACAAGAATAGGTAAATCTCTGCTTAAAAATAATTTAATTCAACGATAATTTTTAATTGTTTTGTTCGTTTTTATTTTTCAGCCGAATTAATTTTTCCCATTTAATCCAATGCCCATATATCATTGGGCAGCATATGACCTAAAAATCTTCCCCAACTGTAAAAGTTCAGGTGATGTAACGGCATTATTGACGCAATCCGACTACTTATATTACGAATTGAAATAAAGACAAAGATTTAGCAAGTAATGATAGAAGCGCTATAGCATACAAACCGATATTCAAAGTAATTCTGCCCTAAATGTGGAGATTGGTATTCAGGCAAGCGAAAATCCAAAATCTTTGTCTTCCAAAACCTTCGTCTTCGTTATAAAATATCAATAAAGTGATAGGCACCTAATTGAGCATATGTAACATATTAAACGCATTTGCATGAATAGATTTAATCAAGGACACCATCTATCAAAACGACCTGGAAAAACCACCGAAAGTCAACCACCTATGTAGAAAAAAATGGACACCCAAAGGAAGAGTTATTCGAACACAATAGATTAAAATCCAGGAGGATTCCAACTAATTGTTACTTTTGCGCAAATCTCCTGATACGCTTCCACCGAGTCGTGTTTTTTAAACCTCAAAGTATAATCATTGAATGCAAGACCTACTTCCTGGTTCTCCTTTGCTGATTTAATTACCTGAAAATTTGGAGAGAAACTTAGATTTAAAATGCATTTTAAAAAATTCAAATCTAAAACTAATGAAAAACTGTGAATAAATGAATAAATGAAATATAATGAAACTATTTTCGAAATCATGAATTAAATTTCAACAACGATATTCTTAAACTTGGATAAAGGTATTTGAAACATAAATTTTTCAAAAACTGATTTCCACTTGTAAAAGAAAAGAAAAGAAACCTCATTTTCACATTTCATTGAAATGGCATGGCTTTCACATATTAATTTATTCTTTCGTTTAATACGATATTTACATGACCTTAACAGGAATTTGCAAAATTGAGCCAAACAACTTGAGATTTGCAAGAGAAATTTCTTTTTCAAGAAATTTTCACTCTTGTCTTTAAAAAAAAGTCTGGAAGTCGCAACACTTCATCTATGAAGAACTTCAGCTTTTGAGTTGCATATCGAAATGATCTAGTAAATTTTATAACTGCGTAAAATATTCTAACTGGTTGGGCTGAGAATAAAAAAAAACTGATGAACATGGACAAGAATATTTAAAAATAATACTTATCGAAAATTCCCCAAATAATTCGGATTCCTGCAATAGGCTGCTTGTTGTCATTGAACAAAGGAACGAGGAACATCCTTAAGACTTCACCAACGCCAACCAATTTGAATTCCTTTTTTAATGGAACCCGATCATTTAGAAGCTGTTTCAAATTATTTACCAAATGATATATCACATTGAATGACAAAATTCTGATATGCAAACGTTCAGCTAACATTGTTATCGCCTTAGGAACTGTTATGTTGAAACAATAAACAACAGCTGCAAAATAACGAAAAAGACCAATCTGAACAATTATGAATGCCGCCACAACTATAAGGCGTTTTTCGAGGAAGCAAATGCGTCACTAAATATTGCAAAATTGAGGACATATATTTATGTCAAAGCAAAATCTTTCCCACATACTTGATTAATTAATTATGCAATTTTAAATAACCCAAGAAAAACAGATATTCAATGGCCTTTAATCAATTTACCATTTAACTCCGATGCGATTTCAAGATCATTTTCGTTTGGTGCTCCTACACCAAAATCTACTAATTGAAGATCGACTTCTGGTGATGAATATGAATCGATTACGTTCAAAAGAACTTCCAAGGTGCCATCAACATCGCTAAATATCATAATTTTTAATTTAGGATGACCGTCGTCCACCATTTCTTTTGTAAAACGATGTTCCTATAAAATTATGAATAGCGAAATAATTAAGATTTACAGAAATTATTAAAACAACATAAAAAGCAAACGATTTCAAAGCATGTAATAACGTTAAAAATAAAAAATAACTAAAAATATGCAGAAATCTGCAGGTGAATCAGTTGTCTGATTCATTTTATTACTAAATTATTACTTTATGCACTATCATCCGATTGACAGAACCATGACGAATGCCTCTATTATATAAAGCTTTTCGATTTAATAAATAATTCATTCGATCTTCCTCTCTTTGTTTTTCGATGGCTTTCTGTAAATTCCTTATTTTTCGCTGGAAAATATCCATTGATATTAGACATTTTTAATAATAAATCCCATTTGTATTTTTTCAAAATAAATCAGAATTTAGGCTTTGGCTTATATTTCGTTTTGCAATTAAGAACAGACCAATATTATAAAAATTAAGATTCAGCCAAATATAATTCCTGATTGGAGAGCGAAATTTTTGATCAAAATCTATACCATGTAAAAAGAAGACGGAAAATACAATTTTCCTCATATTTCAGCGATAAAAATTACTATTTTAAAATAATTTGCAAAAATTTAATTTTTAATTTCGAAACATTACAAAATTGCATGAATTTACTAATTCTTCATCCCTTTTGGCAGCCTTATTTTTAGCAATCCTACACTGCGTAACTTTGCGAGCATGATCAACACTTTCTGCCTCGATTACGACTTCACCTGGACTGACTAATTCATTCCTCCAGCCAGAAACTCGAACTGGAATGCTCGGACCAGCTTCATCCACTGTTTTATTAAACTCATCAGTCATTGTACGAACCTGTAACAAAATATTCTGAAACAAAAAAACCTAATAAAATAAAAACATTAGGCCAATGAAAACATTAAAAATATAGTTCCCTACTTTATAGTTAAACACTTGTGTGTTATTATTTCAAAATGATAATTTATATAGCACAAACCTTACACCATGACGTACCAGCAACTAAAATTGAATTTTTCCTTAACGTACCCCTTTGAACAATCATTGTACAGACACCACCTAGGCCTTCAATATTGTTTATATTACAGGCATAAAAATGAAAATTCACTCTATAAATATTGATATACATGAAACTAGGTAAATAAATATAAAAACATCTTAAATTCTGAATAAAAGTCTTAATATATTTATATACCTTGAACCATTGTTGATTCAATAATTGTTCCTTCAATTCTACCCTCCGACGTTGAAAATAAATCAAGATCTTCAGCTAACAGAAGTATAGCCTGCTAAAATAATGAATGGAATGAAATCAATATCATGCAAATTATACGTAAATGAAAATCGGCTCGTTACAAGTAGATAGCATATGCCAGGTGTAGATAGCATATATTTATATATTTTTTTAAAGAGTCCTCACCATTACTGGTTAAACTCTCTCCACTGACTTGTCGCATTGGGCAATATGCCAGGGAGTCCATTGGCGAAAGAAATACAAGTGAGTCGCCAGCATCACCCAGATATACATACATATATAAATATATATATGAATGATTATTATTTGGCATTACTTTGAGAGAATCGATGTTTTTTCCAAGTAAAGCCGAAATTTCGACTGAGAGAATATCCCCATCGAAATCCTCGACCACAACACCATGTTCAATTAAGGATTGTTTAGCTCGTAACTGAATAAACTGAATGAATAAATCAAAAGATTAAGGAAAAGTAAAAAAAAATTGGTATTTGAAGCATTCAATATTCAAAAAAATCGGTGACACATACAGGATTAGCATTGGGCTTATCGCATTTGTTAATGGCAACTATGATAGGCACACCAGCTTCTTTAGCAAATCTGAAAGGGATGAAAGCAGATAAACAAATGCAGAAAAAACAATTCTGAGATCAAATATGTAATAACTCGACCAAATATTCTGTAATAATGGAATGTATTGAAGAAATAAATGAATGACTTGATCGACTGTACTGTTTGGTCTTTTACACCTTCTTCAGCGGCCACAACCAATACAACAATATCAGTTACTTGAGCTCCACGCTGTCGCATTTTCGCAAATGCCGCATGCCCAGGTGTATCCAGAAAAGTCATTTGAGTATCGCAATCATTTACTGAAGAAACAAAAAAGAAATCGAAAAAAGCATTTGTGAATTCAGATTCTAAATTTAAGGAACAACTGATTTAACTGACATCTAATAAAAATTAAACGACATTCCTTCTGCTTCAAGGTTAGGCAACGATGTGGAATAGACACTTCTCTATTTAGAAGATTAAATGTTAAAGATATTTTTAAAAAATAATATGGCAAATTATCGTACATGTAAAAGCGCCGATATGCTGAGTTATGCCCCCGAATTCCGATTCAACAATGCGCGATTTTCGAAGGCAGTCGAGCAGCGTTGTTTTACCATGATCAACATGACCCATGATAGTAATGATGGGGGAACGCTTATGACATTTTTCACGAGGTGGTAGTGCTCTAAAACATCTCATTTAAAAAAATTTAAGCAGAAATGAAGATCTTATTCAACTAAAACTTCCAGCCGACGGAACTAACAAAATTTTTGAGTAAAAACTGAAAAAAAATGAAGTGGAAAAAATAAATACGAAAAAAATGCACAAAACAAGGAACAATGTGGAAACGAGGAATACAAACTGTGGAATAAGGTCAACTGGATCATTATTATCAATCGCCTGCTTCGGCCGAGTGACTAACTGTGGTTTCATATTGAAAATACTAACTATTTTCAAAACATCTTCGCGACTTACACCTAAATTAATGGTTTAATTGAAAAAGTCATTTTGAAAGAATGAGAGGATTTGCGCTGAGAGAGATTTTTGTGAAAAAAATAATTAAGCTTGCGTTGATAAATTGTAGCAAGACATAATAGTATTACTATTAATAATTCATGAAAAAATAGTAACAATTCATGAAAAAAAATTTATATTTTTTTTAAAACCTACGTTCATTCCTTTGTAGACTGGCACCCATATCACGTAGTAACTGGGAAATATCTTCTTTTGTTGCATTCACAGCTGTGGCTAATTCACTAAAAATCTTAAATAAATGTGTGATTATGTGCTGAATTCAGAAACTTTTATCTAATAAACCGATATTAAACACTAATGCTGTAGATTTCACTTATATTTTTCTATGGTTTAAATAGTAACAGTACTTTTCTATTTTATAAGCTTCTATTTTATTCAGCAAAAACAATACAAAAGACTCTTTGTCAGTGCGGAAAAAGAGTTTCTCGGATTCATTGCCTAGAGCTTGAGGGAATTTTTTCTCTGGTAGGAGCAAATATGAAAAAAAAAGTGGTGCTGGCAAGCCATCTATAATTTTATCGCCAAGTGACTGGCTCTCTCCACATTAGCAACTGCTGTAAGCCTGAATAGAAATAACGAACAGTGAGCACTGATCACTAATTAATTGCTTTATTAATTGCTCACCTAAAAATTGAAGCGTTACAAATGAACTAAGTCAATGAAGAGATTTGAAATGGTTGCAATCTCTACAAAGTAAACTGGACTTTCCAAATGCTCATAACTGCAGCACATACCTTTGCGTCATCTCGTCATATATATTTGCCACTGCCTTTTTCCCTTTTTGATCAAATTTCTTTAGCACAATAGGCTTGACGATTTGTCGTCTCCTTCGCAGCAAATAAAATGATTGCGTAAAACTCCTTGCTGATCCAAGGCTATTTAATTTAATATATAACGGTAACAGTGGCTGTATCACTGGCAACCAGCAACGCACAATAAGTAAGACCGATTGGATATTCTGCATAATCAAGACTATAAAGATGGTTTAAATAAAATAGGTAGAGAAGATTTACAAGTTTGAATCAGAATGCAGATTTATTGAAAGCGGCGAACAAACATGATTTTTAACAATAATGAGTTACAAATAAATAAAATGACAGGCAAGAATTTGATTATGCTACCTAATGGCTTTGCCAACGGCGCTCCCAACCAACTTTCTACCACGATTTTCCAGCAAATCTCGGCTTTTAAAAAAGCTAAAAAGAGGGATGAAAATTAGAATAAAAAATGCAAGCAATATCGAAGAATAAACAATATCGCATGGAGAAAAAGTCTGTGAAATTTTCAAAGCATTTCATCAATTTCTTTTTGCAACATCAATGATTAGTGACGAGGAAAAATATCCAAGAAAATTTTATGTTCGGGTGAATTCGCTGCTCCGATCCGAGCTAGCGGCGAGGCTTCCACGACGTGTCTCCCTGTCCAACTCAACTGCTTGCCTTGCCGGGAACAAACTCTGTGCCGCTGCATTCTTCTAACAGCCAAAAGCGCGAGCAAGCAACGAGAAATAATGATAGCTAACTATGCTTAGAATAAATCTAATACGATAATCTATTCAGAACAACTCATTTTCATTTCAATTTAATTACATAAAACAGTTGAAAACCAAAACTTTCTGAAAGAAATATTGGAAATTCTAAAAATCAAAAAATAAAGAAGAAAGGAAACCCATCCAACAATTTAGCTTTGACATATTGATTCCCTTAAAATAGCGGACTCGAACAAATTGCCCGATAAATGGAAATACTGATAGTCGGCCTCACACGTAAAGTTTCTAGCATTGTTTAATACGACACCAGTTTCCTTTTATCAGCCAGAGAGTTGTTGCGAGGGATGGAGTAGTTTGGGAAATGGGTGACTGTATCATTATTTGTAAGTATTTATAAGTCATGGTAGTTGAAGAGATGGAGAGTGCAGGGTCCTGCACATAAAGTAAAGGTGCCGTTTAATAGTTGTTTTTATGAAAAGATCGGAACAGCAGCCAAGCCGGTGAAGTTGTGTTCGAGAAACATCAGGCGATAAGGTTTCGATTTTTGTATGCTGTCGAAACAAAGACATCAATAAAAGTGAAATCCGAACAGCTGCTACAACTCTGCCTGTTCCTCCATTCCTCAGTGATTTTCTGATGGAAGAGTCTTATCTTAATGAGGTATGGTGTGTGGTGCTGTTATTGATGGTTGTTGGCAATGAGAAATTTTCATTTAGGAGCCACCAGAGAGGTGGAAATATTGGTGGAATATTTTCCTCGCGGATTTTTCAGTGGCAAGCCACTGTTGAATTGCCACGCTTTGAGCAACAACCTTCCGGCTATCTTATCTCGTTTATAGCGTTGTAAGATTTGGATGAAAATATCAAACTTTTAGAATTGTCAAAGAAGAGAAATAATTTTCAAACATACAAAAAATAATCAAATGGGAATCAAAATAGTAATTAGGAATTTATTCCAAGTTAGAGTTGAATATGCAATAATTGGCTTTGTTTTGTATTCCTTTCTTTGCATTTACATCTCCAAATTGAGAAAATGGTTGCCGCTCATTGTAAGCAAATGTTAGCACTCACCATTTTTGGTCAAACTTCCTTTACTATTAGCTATTAGAGAATTTTTGCCAGAGAGAGTGGCAGGCGAGTCGCCAGTCCACCCGCCATTTCATTATAGATCTATGTGGTAGTTAAATAGTCAGTCAGTCGTGTTTCTTGCTGTCAGTTTCTAATCGTGTGGGATTCCCATAACGCAAAGTATGAAATAGACTAGAACAAATTACTGAATTTTATTCAAATATGTTTTCCCTTACGGTGGTACACAGTAATCCTTCTAAAACAGCAGCATAATCATCACAATCTTTAGGAGCAGAGTAGATGAATAGTTTGTTACATTTAATATTTCTTATATCAAGGTTCGACCTCTGATCCCAGCAGCAGTAAGCAGCAGTTGTCTTTTGTGTCTGTTCTTAGCGAAATTGCCTCATTCTATAAACAACCAATGCAATTAGTCTAACCAGAAATTTTGTATACCTGTCACTTACTAAACTTTTAGCAGTTGCAATCCATAATAAAAGACAACTGGAGAAAACCAAAAAGACATTCAATTTCTTAAAAACTAATTTATGATCCTCATTTTAATTTTGAATATTTTTGTCGATTTTTATTTTTTTGAAACCATTGAAGAATTTAATAAAAGCAAGGTAGATTTATTGTTATTTAAGGGAAATCAAGGTTTGCTTCGTTTATGGTGTTTTAAAATGTTTTTTATGTTTTTTCTTATAGAGAATAAGAAATCAAAAAAAAAAAGAATGTCATAATTGTCGTTGAGCAATCGGTTCTTTTATTTTTTCTGACCCATTTCGATTATTTCTAAGGTATTATTGTGAAGTTTTTTTTTTCTTTCTCGAAATCTCCTTTTCAAACGAGCTAAGTTTTTTTTCCTCTTTTCCTAAATTCAAATAGAATTTTAAATAAAATATGCATATTTATAAAGCTTATAATGTTATAAAATATATAATCTCATAAAATGATATGTCTGTCTTAGGCAGGAATAAACCTGTTATGTCAAAAATCCGAGTGGCTGCTGGGGACCCGTCTGTATCTCTATCCCCAAGTGACTCTGTAGTTAAGGAGTCAGATATTCTTGATACGGCGTCTGCGTCTCCCGATGCGCATTATACTCCCAGCCCGTTGGTACATGCCGTAAGTGCCTAATCCGGGCTTAAAAAGATCCCGAGGCTTATAAATAAAATGTGCTCGTAAGCCAGGGAAATCGCTGGAAACCTATTAAGGGGAACAGCTCTCTGCACGCGTGGCGAGGTTTTAGCCGTATCGACATAGAACGATTATGGGTTGCAAGCCAAGCGATCACTATACATACCCTTTCTAAATATCGTGTGGATATCGCTTGCTTGTCGGAGGTCCATCTTCCTTATTTCGGGTCTCGAGTGATTATTGATCCTGAATCGGAGCTGGCTAATCATTGTGGTGCTTCGGATAACTCTGAGCGAAATGGCGTAGCGATTGTCATGTCTGACAAGGCCCATTCTGCTTTGATTGAGTGAAACCGGTAAGCCATCATATTGCCTATGATCGTTTTAAGGGTAAGCTCTGCAATATTTCGGCCATCAGTTTCTATGCTCCAACTCTGTCTGCAGATGACCGTGATAAAAGTAAGTTTTATGCGGAACTTCAACTGCTAACAAAGTCTCAACCAAAAAATGACATGGTCATAATCGGGGGTGACTGTAATGCACGCATAGTTTATAATGCCGCTGCGATGACTTCTACAATTGAAATATGGCATCAGAAACCGGTGCGCCAATGGGTAACGCCTTCTTCGTTATGCCGAACCTTTTATTACTAATACTTCCGGCATCGTAGGAAACATCTATTCACGTGGAACTCTCTGGATAGCGAATATAGCCAACACTTCAACCAGATTGATTATATTCTAGTTAGTCGCCGTTGGAAGAGTTCCGTACTCGATAGTCGTTCCTACCGCGGCGCTGAAACGGGGAATCTTCATGGATTTGACCATGTTATGATTCGAGTCAAGATCCGCATAAAACTGACAACTCGCAGAAAACAGCATCCCCAAAAATCCTTAAACCATCTCAAACTAAAAAATTCGGGGGCAGTGAGCGCATTTCAAACTGAATTATTGAAAAATCTCAGTGATACAAATATCAATTGAAATTCAGCCAAATTCGCTAAGGCATACTAGTAGGAGGTATACTAAATGGGTATCGGAAGGATCAACTGTCCAACTGTCTGAAAAAGTTGCCAAAGCACGAGTATCAGGTAATCCTGAATGCCGGATGCTTCGAAGATTTGCAATGAAAGCAGCGCGGTAGGAGGACAGAAATCGCTATTGGAGTGACAAGGCCTCAAGAATGGAGGCGGCGGCTTGATTAGGAAATATTACGAAACTATTCCGCCTTCTTCTTAAAACAATTCTAACACGGGAAACAATCAGTGAAATGATAAGGGATAGCAATGGTGTGCCTATTAAGAATATGAAGGATCACCTCATCAGATGGAAGGAATTCTTTGAGGCCAAACTTAACCATGAAGCGCCATCTGTTGCCCCTGATATAGTTGATACGTTTGCCTAACCATACGCTTGCAATTGCGAGCCTCTAATAGAAGAAGAAATAATTTCAGTTATCCATAAGCTTTAGGCCAATAAGACTCAAGGGGGAAGTGGTTTTCGAGCTGAGCTATTCAAATGTTGTCCATCGTCCTTCATAATGCACCTTCAACAAAGTACTCTCTAGTATGGAAAAAAGAAATATTACCAGATGATTGGAGCAAAGCAATTTTGCTCCCAATTCTCAGGAAAGGTGAGAGGATATACTGCAATAATTCATCGATGAATCAGCCTACTAGACGTTTCAGCAAAAATTTTTGCTTCTCTTTTACTCAATAGACTTATGGAAGTACGAGACAACAGGATGCGCCTTATTCAAGCTGGATTCAGATCAGGGCGTGGTTGTGCTAACAGATATTTATGCTAAGAAGGGTGCTGGAACATCGCTTCAAATACCAGCAACCCACCGTCACTTGCTTCATCGATTTTGCAACTACCCTTTCGATTCGCTTGATAGAGCAGCGCTCTGGAAAGTGATGAAATGTGAAGGTGTTCCAGAGAAGATCATTCAGCTCATAGAGGAATTTTATCAGCATACCCTGGCACAGATCTGTGTATATGGGGAACTGACAGACTTCTTCAAAATAAGAACTGGTGTCTTTCAAGGTTGCGTCCTTTCCCCTATAATATTCAATTATGCGACAGACTGGGTAATTGTCACCGCTTGTCGGTACAGAGGTGTCCAAATCAATCCATAGCATCGTATCATAGATCTTGAATACGCTGATGATGTAGTCCTTTTTGCTGTCAGTTATGATGAAATGGAAATAATGCTAAATAACATGTCAGAAACTGCAGCAAGAATAGGACTCAGGGTCAATGTATATAAAAAAAGTCAATGAAATTTCGTCTTACGTACAAGAAGTTAAATAAAATGTCTCTTTTGCTTCATTGCCGATCAAGGAAGTGCTCGATTTTAAACACCTTGGGTCCACTCTAATAGCAAATGGCCAAGCAAAAGACGATATAATAGCCCGAATCACGACAGCTAGCAATGCATTCTTCTGGTTGACGAAACCTTTATGGAGCCATTGTGAAATTACCACTAAAACAAAAGTCCATTTCTATATAGCCGTGATTCGTTCGATCTTGCTATATGGTTCTGAGACATGGCCAATGATAGTAGAGGATATTAAGAAGCTATCTACCTTTGACCACTTTTGTCTAAGGTATATTTTACGGGTCCGTTGAGCGGATAAAATATCACATGATCGCATCCACTTTCGTTCAAATATCACTTGCATTAATGAAGTTATCATAGAGCATCGCTCAGTGGTTAAGGCACGTCGTCTACCACAAGAGTTGTCGCATATTTCGTTACTTGCTAAATAGTGTGATGGATAGCATCAAAAGCGAGGTGGGCCAATCAAGACCTGGACTGACACGGTCAGAAAAGATTTTGGACGTATGGGTGGACCAGATATACATAGGCTTAGACGAAGAAAAAAGAATTGCTTCTATTACTGTCGACGATGACATCAGACCGCATCGCTTGGAAGTCTTACCCTTGTAGCCGTTGAAACCAGCCTAACCAGTAATGATGACAGCTGTTAGAAAAAGAAGAAGAATCGGAATTGGCGAAAATTGCATTTTTCTTAAAATCATGGGAAGTCGTTTCGGACGAAAAAACAGTGGTCAAATTTTACAAAATGTATTGAAATATCGAAATTAGTAGGAATTTATATTAACAATTTGTATGATGAAAAGGATGTCCAAGTGGTATTTTTTCTTCAGTTTGCATGGATTTGATTCCTATCGTTATCTGAAAACACTTCATCATACCCTTTTTCATCAAAAAGGTAAATTTTTTCTCTCCAGGCGACAAAAGAATTTTATCTTAAAAATCAGCGGAGCCAGTGGAATTAGAAATGATGAATTTTGTTAAGAGATCATAAGTTGTAAATCAAATTTATTCGCACAACTACAACAATTATTCGATTTTCTTCTGCATACAGTCAATAAATTATTAAGGAAAAAAATTTTTAGATACTAAATAGTATTACAAATAATAAAAATAGTAATAATAATCTATGCACAGCACTTTCGATGTTTTCGATGTTTTAATCGCACATGGATTATTCTTTGCCAAACGTTTGTAAACAAATTGGAAATGACAATGTGATAATTGAGTGGCATTGAGAAATATTATAATTTCCTTCGCATAAATTTTTTGGCCACTTCTCCTCCTGCTCTTCCCTCCATTCCTCCCCTTTTCCCCTTCCACTGGCATCTAATTTATAAGAATTTCAATTTCTATTATGCATCATATAGATGAAAGAAAAATAACGAAGAAAACAATCGTAATCGATGCCCGCCAACTGTTATAATGAAAATTATCAGGTGCATTATTGAAAGATGAATGCGACAAAAATGAAGCTAAACAATGGAAAGATAATTTTGCTGAACTCAAAAGCTTATCGTAATAAAATATGATAAGTTTTAATAAATAAACAGAAAAAGAAGGATGTACACATAAAAATTCTCTTTCATCGTCACATTACTTCCCTAATAATCATCCAGAACAAATTCATTATCTCTGTTTTTTTACAATAAATATTATATATTAACTTAGTAACAGAAATAAAAGATACAAACACATTTTAACATTTTAAAAAGTTAAAATTTTAAGTTTAAAAAAGTAAATAATTTAGGCATTCGATAATATGGTTTCATATAGAATTTGAATACCTCAGAAGCACAAAAGCCGCACAGCCGAAAGGTTGTTATCTCGAAGCATCAGGATTTCAGGATTCAAATCCTACCTCCAGCATGAATAAACTTGTCATTAAAAAATCTGGATGGTAGGCGGCTCACCTATATTTCTACCATAATAAGATTCTAATGGAATGAACCTAATCAGAAATGATAAGTGTCCACTTATTTAACCTACAACCAAATATTCTTTTAAAAATGAATAAAATGGAGGATGAATAAATAAAAATGTCCACATATAGAATATAGAATGCAAATAAGAAACAGATATAACGATTTTTAGCAATATGATTTAGGCCTGTTAGGTCTGTTTTATTTCCAAAACAGACTATAATCACTCTTAATTAGCCAATATTTTATATGATTTGGTTTAATTTGCCCAGTAAATATACAATAATGAATCGTTGAGTTGTTCTTCGCTTTTGTTCACCAGAAAGCAATTACTTTTGCACGGCAGGAGAATTTAAATCATCATCTAATCCGTTTGTTTCCCTTTAGTTAGCCAATTGCAACTTTGTTCGAAAAATCCCTGGCAAAGCGGAAATCGTTTCCTCCATTTTTCAAACAAATAGAGGTGAAGATAACATGAAAATGCCACAAAATAAAATTTAATTCATGAATGGAAAGGCGCTTAAAGAACAGAGTTTTAAAAAAGGAAATGATACAAACAATCCGGATGAATTCCATGACCACTAATCATTTTTGATTCCATAATATAGGATTAAAATGGAAATCATAATAGTACTATGAGATCCAGATTAATCAATAGACATTAATGCTGATCGAGGTTACACACGTATATATTATATATGTATATATATATATATATATATATATATATGTCATGTGAAGATGGACTGATGAGAGACACATGAGACATAGACTATAGTTTATCAATTTTGATATTGCACATTAGTAGTTGGAGCCCGACAACTCATTCTAAGCGCCAAACTTTTTTGATAAAAATCCTCTGTTGGGTCTGTGCCAAATGAACTTATTGTTGATCTGAAATAACATCGTATCATATTTGATAGTTGACATAGGGATTTACCTAAATTGACGCTAATTGGGCCATATTAATTATGAGAAGAATAATATAGGTGTGAATTTTGACCAAATGGAATTTTAAAATATAAATAAGATTTTGACAAATGTTCTTCAACGGGTAGGAAATTAAGAAATTAAGACTGAGATAGAATGGGGCAATACTTTATTCAGATAAAGGTATCAAAATGTTCAAACAATAATCAGCTATTTTAGTCGTATAACAAGTTAATTAGCAAATGAAAAAGCGACAAATTATACTGAAAGATTGATAATCCACATAACAGATAAGATTCGCATCATAGGATTAATTTAATAGATGAGCCCTTCTAAGACTAATGCAAAATTTTTTAAAAATTTAGAATGATGTCAAATTTGAAGTTGCCCGACACATATTGAAGAATTTGAAATAAATTTATAAAATTATGACCAAGAAAATTTCAAATTAACAAAAGGTCACGCAAAGGATTTCTATCTAAATAAAAGAAAATGAAAAACGCAGAAGATTAAAAATTTGATTAAATAACAAACTTATCCTCGCGCTATTTGCTTCAGATTATGTCGATGCTGAACATACTTTTTAAAATTTAAAAGGATTTCAGGTTTAAAGAATTTTAAACAAATTTAAGAATAAATTTTGCATGAATATATTATATACAGACTGCGTAGTGATGAATAGACTCACATACATTCTTCATGTGATTCTCTGGTCAAACATGATTATCTCAATAACTACTGCGGCTATATAGGAAGTGATCAGTGCTATCAGAAAAAAAAGAAAATATTGTAAGAAATGGTATAAAACAATAAATAAATTTGCCTTGCATGAAAGAGGCATTCTTGGGTAAAAAGAAATTATTGCTGGAAATTTCAAGATCTAAAATCTAAACGAGAGAGGAATTGATAAGTTTGGGAGAATGCCAGTTATAGGTCTGATTAATCGAAACAAATGACAACGAATGTACTTGGCAGAAAAAGTTTTAAATAATGATGAATAGACTCACATACATTCTTCATGTGATTCTCTGGTCAAGCATGATTATGTCAATAACTACTGCGGCTTCTAAATAGTGACCACAGTTACTACAACTTCAGCTCGACCGAAAGAACTTAGCTACAAACGATGTTCGGATAATCATTCTAGTTCCATAGCTTTAACAGCTTTAATGCAAAATTTCTCATTTATTTCTTCAACCGCCATAAAGTTTTGGTCGAAAAAAGAATTGTTAACAATCACTTATGAATATAATTTCTTGTACAGTGCTTAAAAGAGATAAAAAATTACCCGGCCATTGCATTGCTGAAACCTGAAGTTGACACAGCGCCATATGGCTGAGCTGCACTTGGATATGCCATTGGCCGTGGTACTGGATATGGCTGATACCTTGATTATTTACATGTTAGAATTAGATACATTTGAAATATTTAGTTTACATCGATAAATTTACTAAATATCTATCTTCTGAGTTGAGTTTGCCAAAAATTGAAAAAAATTAGAATGACTAGGCAAAGTTTTACCAGAAAGAATCAGCAGCAGTTCGCGCAGACATCGCGCTAGGTGGATACATTGGTGCTCGCATAATTTGTCCTGCTGTTTGTGGTGGGAACATAGACTGTGGAACAAGAGCTTTTGATAGTTGTTTCTCTTGTTTTCGATGCTTGGCTCTTCTATTTTGAAACCATACCTTAAATAAAATCGTAAAATTCAGTCTGAAACCGCTTATATATTTGAGGATAGACGATTTCTTGCACTTGTACTTGCACTTTTTTGGTGACAGTGACAAGAATGTAAACCCGGAGAATCTCCTAAAAATTATTTAAAAAATCAATCCAATCCAATCAGTCTAATAGAGTTCTGTTGTGATGTATCGCCTCTGGACCATTTAGCAATTCGCTTTGCATTGAACTTGATTTTTCTTCAAAATTAGGAATATTTAAAAATTTATTGATCCTTGAAAATTTGGCGCTACTTGTAATAATCAAAAACTTTTGTTCTGAAAATCGGCCTTACTGCGATCACTGATATAAATTCAAATTGCAAATGTGAAACTCTCAACCAGCTGAACAAGGTTGGTTTACTTACTAGTATTCAATTAATATTCAATTACTACTAAAAATTTTTTTCAATTGCAGCATTCCAGATTCTATTTTCCACTTTTCAGGGACTAAAAAAATAGTTTTATATAGCATTAGAAGTACAACAACAAGCCAAATAAAATTAATAAAAACAAGGACGATCGGGTTGCCAGACAACAATAAGAAAAAAGAAATTAAATTTTTTTTTGCAGCGAATAAATGGACTGAAGTGTGAAAATCTTCACATTTTGGCTACCACACGAGCAGCAGCGGAGTAATTATTAAAATCTGAATATTAAAAAATCGAGAAGCAAGGAACCTATGAATACTTTTATCGGCGAGTGACTGAATGATATTTCTTGTCGCAGTCGGTGGACAATGCCGCTCCATAAAAAATGAGCTGACCGCTACCTTCATATTCCTAGATGCTGAGACTTATATTCATTAAAAGTTCGAGGTAAAACAAAGGTATTCATATGAAGGTATTCATTATCACTAAGTCCTAAGTCCTAAGTCCAGTCTGTATTTATTAAGTCACTATAAAAAACACGACAATATATATCTTAATAATTTATGTCGAAATCACTTAAAATTTTTTCTCTCGTAAACATTTTTTCATGGATTCTTACTGTAGTCATTATCTTCATACTGAAACGAGAGCAGAATTGGGCATTTATTCGACGAAACAACGATTTTTGAGTTATTACGCTTCAGTCGTCATAAATGCGTTCTGAGCGAAAGCTAATTAAATTCCGAGAATAAGGAACGATGAAATGATTAGGGACTTGAAGTGACTGCCGTGGGCACACAAAACAAGTTATACGGTATAAGGCGATCAATTCAATTCTTGTGCCCATGATGTATGAGAGACTTAAAATGAGACAAATTATGACCGCCTAAGGGCAAAACAATGGGTTACGATAGCAAATGCATCCGTTTATAATCCCTAAGTGGGATGATTTGCAATTACTTGGACAAATGAAGAAATTTCATGCTATTACTTTTTGGATTTAATTACTTTTCTTTACTCGTCATTATAAAATAAAAAATACAATCTAACATCGCTAGAAGTTTTTTTGGATTTCTGGATAATGCGATAAATAAATTTTGCTGTAAAAATTCTATCATATAAGGTTACTTTGTCCATATAATATGTTCATTTGGACTATAATTTCCGAGTTCACTTACTTCATCCTATTAAACGAATTAAATTTATAACACGGCCACAAAAATTCTTAGCAAGGATGGCACTAACAAGGATGGAATAGAAAATAAAGCCCGGGAAATCAAGTTAAAGCTCACAATAATTAAATATTAAGATAAATAAATAAAATTAATTCGGTTTTATGAAGAATGTTTTAACACGTGAAGAATAAATCTTCAACTATTTAATCCTAGCAAATTCACGTATGCATTTCGAAACTTTCCCTATAGAATAATTTATATATTATTATAAATCAAATATGATAAGCGAACAGAAAAAGAAAACCAAAAAGTCCATTTAAACTGAATTATTAGGAGGACATATAATTTCATCGCAGAAAGATTGAGTTTGAACGATTGAAAGGAATCGTTTAAAAGACGGTTAACTTGCAATCATTGAAACTCTAATTGGAAAATAAATTCAATTTTCTTGGCGCTTAAGACTCATTAATTTCACCAAAAAAGGCAATCTTTAACAAAATCTATTATCCATGATTTATTGAGATTAATACACTAATAGTATTGCTACATGTTAAAAATCAGTATAACCTCGCAGGTAAAATGGATCTTAAAGCAAAGAAGAAAACTACTCAGATAAAAAATTGAAAAATACGCTAGAATCCCATTGCATGATCCCATAATGTTGTAGTAGTTGCAGTCACATTCTCCTGATTCTTTCCTAGATTCTGCCCATCTGCCATCTTCAACACAATAATTAAGTGATCGACTTACATCTATCCCATTTAGTTACTTATAACGATTGATTGTAATAAATTATGAAAAGATATGTTTTTAACAGAAGCTCACTGCTAGATTGATTGTGTTAATAATATTCCATCAATGAATCTGATAATTTTCATATGCTGCACTATTTAAACTATCTCTACCTATTATGTCAATAAACCATTTGAAATTAGGATTATAGAGAAACTACTGCAAGAACATCCAGAGTTATTGCTCTTCAAACTTTGAATCATTGAATTTACAAGAACTATTTAATACGGATCCAAAAGATTGCCCGGAAAATTTATTGAGTCCACAAACCAAATGATCTTAAACGATCCATTTCAAATTTTTATCGGAGTTTTTTGGATATTTCAGTTGTTATTTTCGGTTGGCAAATTGAATAATAGTAAATTTTTCGTATATCTAAAGTTAATGAAATCTTTGACTAATCTTTTTTCTTTCCTTCAATAGCACTACTTCATTAATGCCCTGTTCGATCTTATTTTAAATAATTCGTGGTACTTTGGAAAGAGACTTTCTTTCATGATTTGTTTGTTTACTGCGTTACTAAATGTCAATTTAAGCAACACAAATTCCACTTTTAGACGATGTTTTAACAAACTTATCAATAATTCATGCCAATTTTAAAATGAATATTTTGTATAAAAATACATTTTTATAATAAATAATGATGAATTCCGTTGAAATATTCGCATCTTGATTTTCAGTAATGTTCAAATCCAGCCCTCAGCGAAGAACGATATTGTGTTGCGATTTCAAGGCACAGATGGCGCAATGTACAATAGAATAGAACGTTGGCAAGAATATCCCGCTGAGTTTAACTGCGGTCACAGAACTAATTGCCATAGAACAGATTACCTAAGAGCTAATAATTACGGGTTGAAGTGCGAACACAAGTCAAATATTATCGTGGATGCACTGAAGCGACGTAAACACAATTAGCCCAGCTGTTCAATGTGTAGACTCATGATCAAGCTTTGACCCCAAATGAACTCTATATCCTCTCTCTTATTTTTTTGATTTTACATCTTATCATCTTATATCGTTTTTTATTCTAGAAATATATTAATTATAATGAAGGAATAATTATAAATTACTTATACAAATGTGAAAAGTGGAAAATGAATAGAATCGACTCCGGTATATTTCACAATAGAACGCTGACGACTTAAATGCAACCTCTAATGGTAACAAATTATAATGGCATGAACCTGTGCAAGAACTTCTAGAAAGAAATTTAGCACAACAAAAATAGATTATTATGCCTATAAAATTGATTAAGAAAATATAACACAAAAATTTTCAATAAGTTTCATATATTTTATAAATTTTTAATAAATAAAAAAATTTTATAAAAATAGCCCAATATTCTGGGTTGTTAAGAATAATGCAAGAAGCTAAACGTCAATTGAATGGAAAAAAAAATTTTCTGTGGATTATAAACTAAGAAAAGTTATCTTTATACGACTTTTATTTTTGACAAATTTGTCGATCAGAATTATGAAGCAGATGTAGAATCTTTTCTGGAAGGAATAAATATTTCAAGGACATACATTCTTGGATTAATTTTTCAGAAAAATGTGCAATATACAGTCCTTTATTTTTGGCAATGTTCATATTTTTCCTCCCTTACATCTCACTTACTCGACATCGAATAACCAGTTTTTCGAAATTTTCAATGTTTCAACATTGAATGTTCTGAATCATCCTTCTATTTGCTTATGGACTTGTGGTATTCACTTTTTTCAATTCCACTGAAATGTAATATAAAAGGACTACCTGTATGCGTGCTTCATTAAGCTTTGTTATTCGAGCTAATTCTTCTCTAACATAAATATCAGGATAGTGCGATTTCTGAAAGGCAGCGTCAAGTTCTGCAAGTTGTTCTTGTGTGAAAGTCGTACGGTGTCTTCGCCTTACGCTATAATAATAATAAATAAGTGAACTGATTAATAATAATTCAAAATCCACATACTGCTTAAAACCTTAAAAATAAAAATTTTTGTAGCACCGTTATTTTACAAATAATTTTATTACGGTTGTAATTGACAATTTATTTTTGATGAGAACAACCTTGCTGGAACCTGGGGACCATTTGATAATGAGCTCGAGAAAACAGAGCTACTGCTCTCAGCTTTGATTTTCTTAAAAGCGCCATCCGTTACTGAAAAATGGTTGTAAAGCTTATTCTACGAAATTCCTTAATATTTTTGCATGTTTCATAGGAAAATTTCGTAACAAAGTACCTTCAATCTATTTATAGTGTGCGTCCTCAAATTCAAAGGATAATTAAAAAGCTGTACACAAGATTAAATTTTGTTCAAGGTTTGACCATCTGTTGCACCTGTTGAAAACTATCATTGTCCTGTCATCTCATATAACATTTTTTTCTATATTTTAAGAAATTTAAAAATATATTCTGAAGTTTTTTCACTTAAAGATTCTCAACCGTTGCGTTTCAGTCGACCACCACCACTTTCATTTCGTTTTTCAGATCGCAAAATTTTATGAAAATGTAAATCTCAGTGTTGTTGATATGAATAAATTTGAATCTCATTAGCAAAATCTATCTACCTGTTGAATCTCCAATTGGTCGCAAACTAGCGGATACTGTGGATGCGTCTATAGGCGGATAGTAAGGGAAATCCGATAATGCATGAACTAAATCTTTTCCCTTGAGCTGATCCTGAAACTAAGACCAAATCGTTAAAATCGATTTGCACCAATTCTAGGTAATATGGCTTGAAATTTGCTAAATATGCTCTTGGTAACTATAAAGTTTCTTCAGATGATGCCTATGATATGATTTGATATTTGCCTACTCAAAACCATATTGATCAATAGCAGGAAGCACTGAATCGCAGCACTGAAACGAAATTCATGCAATAGAAAATTGTTTACATTTGTTCATAAATTTTTCATTGATAACTAATTTATGCATAATTATGAATTAAATGATTAAAGTAGCCTTAGAGAAGTCTAGAAGCATTAGAAGTGGTTCAACATCAAATTTATAATATTTTCTTTAAAATACAGAAAAATATATATTCCAGAACACAGACTAATTAGCATATTAAAATAACTTGAATTGTCACAAAAAGTATTTCTTCGCGTGGTCGAGAGATATGTTGAGGTATGTTATGTTGAAAGATATGAACGTCTAAGGCCTATCATTGCCCTGATGTGAATAAATCTGTTATTAAAAGTGAAATCGGGATGGTGGTGTGGTTCATGTGAACTTTTATCTTCAGTTGACTCTGATGAAGATATCTCATCCTAATAGTCACTAAAGTGAACCAAACCAGCAATGCTGAGTACTGTTGCAAGAAAGAATTCATGACGATGACAATGGTTAATAAATTATATTAGAGAAAAATATGTAATACTTTTTACTTTTCTCTCTAGGTTGATTGTGAGTTTAGGCTACTTCGGTAGAATCTGAAACCATTGAAACACGCGGCTGTGATATGTTACAATGATATCTTGCCTATTCAAAATCTAAAGCTAAAAAATCTTGTAGGAATAGAAATAGACCATAAAAGATCATAGCTTAGTAGAGCACTGCGAGCAACGATCTTTAATACTAACATGGAAGAAAAAAGATGCTACAAGATCGAAGAAAAGGTTAGCATCGAAGATCGCTTAATTCGATTCTTTCTGGCCGAAAATCCGATTAAACAAAAAAAAATTTAGCCAGTGATTATCAATTTGAATCACTCACATAAATGATGAGAAATAATCCAACAACATATTTTCATAACGGATATACTAAGAAATATTCTACTTAAAGGTCTTGGATCAATCCAAACAATCTAAAAAATGGAGAAAAAAGGATAGATAGCTTATATACAGGAAAATGGCTATCTCATCGTTAGATTCAAGAAGGATTTCTGATACTAGATCATTAAAAAAAATATTCAGCAAAAAATTTTTTCCAATTTCTTTCTTGAACCATCCACATGCTTTTGCGAATTTTCGGATTACATACATTCAGACCGGTTTCGGCAAATTTTCTATTTCTTCCTAAATCTTTTCTATTTAAAATGCTTGTTTCATTCATTTAGGTTGGTTTGTAAATTAAAAATCTATAATCTATATGATTATTGAAAAAGCATTCCTACCTTAAAATGAAGAGAATTTCTTGAGAAATTAAGTTGAAGAAGAGCGCAAATTGTATAAAGAGGTGACTAAAATATTGGTGACGAATTGCCGAGAAATGCAATTTCCATAATTACTTTAGAAACAATAAATATTTTTGCCGATTGCTGTTCCAATTATGCCACAGGCTTAACCAATTTATAAATTAGCGGCTCGAAACAGCATCGTTGATCAGTTTAAATATTGCAAATGAGCACAATGGTCCTTCGAACCCAAAGGTAAGCCAAACTTTTGCGCATCCTTTTTTTTATTTTTAAATATAAAAGTTCAAATCAAATAGAGAAGATTTGAATAGGAATAAAATGCTTTGATGTTTAAGCAAATTTTAAATCAAAACTGTCTGGAAGATAAAGCAAAAAAAAATTTTTGAGCAAAATTTACTATTATTATATTATATTATTAATTCTATTATAATATAGTTTAAAATACACTGGTTTCAGAGATTTCTATATGGATTGAAATTTTATATAAAAGTATGTGCCTTAATGAAATGATTTCGAAAAAAGTTTCCTATATTCAATAAGTAAGCACATTATTTTATGGATTCTGATTAATATTGGAAATATTTTTAACAATATTCTAGTAGCAAAATACAAAGCCATAATGGCAAAAATTTCGAAATAAAGATATATTGATAGTTCGAATGGCAACAGTGGAAATTAGACTGAAGAAGAAGATTTGAAAAGGTTTTAATTTTACTATCGCTTTTCCTTATCGTAAAATGATCAACAAACAAAATTTCTCTAAACATATCTAAGTAATAAGGATGAGATTTTGGATGAGATTAAAAAGACTACAAAATGTTAAGATTTTTTATTATTTAATTTTCTTTTAATACAAAAATCACTTAAAAAATAGGCACTTTGAGTGAAACTAGTAGATTTTTCTCTTAACAAATCATATATTAATTCTTAATTATTTCCACCAATAAATATTTATTATAACTTGGACATAATCATAATTTAGCCGAAAAACTGCTGAATAATTCCAAAAAACCTAGTAGGATTATAAGTTTAATCGACTACAAATTATAATTTTGAAGAATTAAGGTGTAATCAGTGTGATGGATCTAAAAATATCGATTTTTTAAAGATTCCATCAGATTTAAGAAGAAATGTATAGTGAAATTTTGATAAGGAATGATGGACATTAGTTATAGCTCATAGAACAAAATTTAGTGTGAATAAAGATGTGAATAAAATTAAGAATCTTGCAAAATAATTCTATTCCAGCTAAGTGAGTAAATTAAATCCAAAAAATAAATAAATTATGGAAGGATTAATGATGAACCGCTCTTCTTAAATATCGCCTCTGTCAATGATAATGAGATCAAATTTTGTGATTCGAAATTAAATATATATTTAGAAAAATCATATAAGAATCGAAAATAATTAAAAATCGATGAAGTGAATTAAGTAGATTTCATCATCTGTTGGTCCAGTGAAATTGATGCGAATCGCTTGACTTTACTATAAACTAATTATTAATGAAAGGAGTTAGCATAGCTACAGTTCGCAATAAAATTACCTGACTGATTGCGGAGACGGCAGCAACTGTGCTGCCATTTAAAGCACTGCTTAGACTTTCGCTCATCTTTCGTGGCAGCAGATTTAATTTGTTCCCTTCGAGATTCAATATATTATATTTAATATATTAACTCGTTTCTGGCTGGCCGGTCGTCGTCTTCTCTTAACAGCTAAACAACTTTGGTGACTACATATTCATACCGTATCCAGTAGGCATTTTGACCATAGACTTAGTCTCTTCATTTTCTTTGCTCTATAATCAACTCGAAATCACTTAAAATCGAGCACAGATGGCTGGAAACGCCTATAGGCAATCGACGATTGGCCGTTTCGTCTGATTGCTCAGCTCTCGTCGTTGATTCAATTAGCTTGCGGTAGTTCACTTCAAATGAACGAATATGTCGATAAACCAATTGAGTACTATCAATAACATCCAATTTTCGAGCAATTTGGGGGACAAGTATACATGCTATATAATATTTTACTGCCGGCATCCTTTAACTATAACAGAATCTCTTAGCCACTTTCATATTTCTAAGTACCATCACACATGCGTATCATTTCTTAATAACTCAATAACTTGATTAATAATCAGCGTCTATTTATGTATTAGAAATTTTTTTCTGCTCATAATTCTTCATAATTCTATGATAAATAAAATGCATTTCTTATACAATTGCAGTTGTTTTCACTACTTTCTCAAGTAAAAATGCAAAAAACCGTGGAAATTTAGCATCGTAACATTGTAAAGAAAATGATTTTAATCATTTCTATGTATAATTTAATGTTATAATTCGTACATTGAAAAATGGTTTGTTTGGCTCCAGCACCTGTTTTATTCCTATTTTTTTGATTTTAAAAAAGATCTTAATCATCGCCCACAAAACATGGAAGCACTGATCGATCTCCAACGCCTCGATCACAAATTCTCTGGAATAATAAGATTTCGCTAGTTTTTTTCCAGACAATCAAATCACTAATCAAATAATCCAGCTTGTTGTGTCATAAATGATGTCCCACTTCTGATGAATATCAATAGCCAGAATTCATGAACGATACTCTAATGCTCCTTTAAGTAAATTGAAAAATAATATCGTTGAAGAATGGCTTTTTCACGTGGTTTTAATAATATTTCGAAAAGTTTACTGCAGTCTATGCCAAACCCACTCATATTCCATTAATGGTCTACAAGTCTCGCAGCCACCATTCACCACCTATAAAGTCTAACAAGGCTGTGTCTAGAATATATTGGATAACGCTAAGGGAGAATAAAGAGAATTTAGAGAGCGAAAATGGAAGAAAACTGTGCAACATAGTTCGAAAGCGTGGAAAGATAACCATAAATAAACTTTAAACAATGTTAAGGTTCACATCAAGGGACAAACGAAAATCCTGAAGACAATTCTCCCAGTCTATAGGACAGATCTTTTCGCCCCATAAACAACAAATACATCGCTCAAATCAACAGGGAAGGAGATTTCCTTAGTGCAAAATATAGTGGATATTAAGCGAAACAAGTGAATTTAGGCGTTAGCTGCGCCTTGAAAAATTTCTCTCAAATGGAAACATCCTTCTTAAAATGCAAGCTATGCAAAGAATACTTTTCCTTAGGGAGCATGAGGAATACCTCATCTGCTTTTTATAAAGTCTATTCTATTCTAAACCTTTGATCATTTTATTATTAATCATTGATCAAACAATGATTGGTGGGTTATGATTTTCGAAATTCTTTTATTATCTATCGTATACTGAAAGTTTGAACCATTTAATACTAATTTAATCGACCTGCAGTCTATAGAAAATTAAAATCTATGGAAAGTTCTACAAATGGTCAAACGATTTGCAATAATAGATAAAATTAGATTTATCAAATCAAATTTTGGCAGTGTTATTTGTAACTAAAGTCTAGAAGAGCAAAAATATTTAAATATAGCGAGAAATGTAGAAATCATAATTTTGAGGTTTTTAAATGAACGAAAATAATGGTCTCTATAAGATTCTTTAAAATTTTTTTTTGAATGATGGAAAATTCGAAGGAATCAACGGAAACAAAAACAATTATAGCAGATTGAAAAATGAAAAAGAATTCAACAAAAAGCATTATTATACATGAAATGCTTTTAAATTATTTTTAAAAAAGAAGAGAAAAACTCGAAGATTCGGTTTTTTTTTCATTTCATGATCACATCCATCACTCCTGGTCTGGTAATGCAGACCCTTTGCTAAAGAGTATCTTTGAGATTGAATTTGAAATGAAATAGTCACTTGAGAATAAAAATGGAAATGGCTCCGCAAAACCACACTTTGACCTTTAGCGCCAAGTCATCTCTATCAAAAAGCAAGAATCAAAGTTATGATTATTGGGTCTTAAAAACACTATTCGACCAATCTTAACGCTTAATCGAGTTTTTTTTCAGAATTTAAATATATTTTTAAAATTTAAAATTTGATTTCAAGCGGCAGTTATTGCCTTGATATGTGCCAATGAACAAGTTTAAAATTTATTCTTTTGCGTAATATTGCATTAAAATTATCCCATTTGCCATCGTAAAATTAGAATGCTGTTAGAAATAATTTTGAAAGCTATTTTTGAATGTCGTGATATTTTCAAATGAAGTACCCTTGAGATTGAAAATTTGAAATAAATAAACTCTAATCGTTTATAAAACTACTGTTAGTACGTAATCGAAAGAACTTTTCTAAATGAATTTACTTAAGTACTATTTTAAAATCGAAAGAACTTTTCTAAATGAATTTACTAAAGTACTATTTTAACTCTGAAAAACATATGCCTTCCAACAGGTAAAAGCAAGTGGTTATGCTCATTGGGATAGCTGTTAAAGACTGTTAATAAGTTTATTCCTGCCGGGGACAGAAAACTGAACCTCTGATGCTCGACGCAGATCGAAGCAATCATTCCATTCCAATCGATCGCCTCTGCCTTTAGCTAATTCATTTTTATTTTGAAAAATTTGATCTGAAATATTTAGCTCATTATCTTTTATTTTTTATTTTTTAAGCTCCATCTTAATTTTTTCTTTTTCACAAATTCCTTGTTGGAACCAAATGTTAGGCAACTGCTGTGTACCTATTCTTAATACTGACATAATAATAAGTCCATTGATGAAATATGAAGGAAGCAAATGGAGGAGGCATAAGTACTAGCAATTCGTAACGCCATCTGCATGTTTCTTCGTTATTGCTTCTTCACCTTTTGCTTTATCCGATAAGATTTACTCTGGCCAGTGGATTATGACTACGAAAATCTATTATCATTTATTTATATAGGATTTTGTTTTATTTATTTATTTATACAAAATCACCCACAGCAATAACCATTTGCTTGTGTAACGAATAGTGAGCATAATAATAAAACAGTGCAACAATATGGAGAATAATAAGAGAAATAGGAACGAAGGTAAAAAAAGAGAAAAATGATACTACAAATGTTAGGCTATAATGGACTGAGGATAACCTTGTCTAAATAATGTTATGAATATTTCATTTATTTATAAAGCTAGGTACTAATGGTGTAAATATTATATCTGAATATTTATTCCAATCGTTAATCGTTTTGAATTTCGAAGAAATTTTGAGACTTAACTTTTATCATGCAGATAGCTTGGTGTTTCTTCGACCCATTACCTCTCGCATTATTCAAATTTTACAAGAGGCATAGTATTCCTTAGAGTCGAGACATTACTAAATATTATAAGTGTAGATCCTAAAAGTATAAATCAGATCTTGTATGGTTTTCTCTTAATCCTTAACGAATCTAGGTCATTTAATTGGCCTATAATTAATTACTTGAATTTGGAAGGTATAAAATGTAAATTCTACAACTTTCAACCCTTTACATTAGCTTAATTTATCACTCCTAGGAAAGGATCACAGAGTGTTGTATTTAAGAAAGGGCGCACAAAAATATATATTGGGAAAAGTCGACTTTGTAATTTAAGATTATTACAATACACATTTTTTGATTATCATCTTATTAAACAGACCAAAATTAAGATTACTATCGAATATTCTCGAAGAAAACAGGAGAGGCATCAGATGATTTAACGTTATTATGTAAAATCTTTTTCAATAAATAGCTAGATGGTTTATAGTGAAACCAACTTACCCAAGTTCTTGCCATAACCATAAAAAGAGATGTTTTAGTGATTAATATTGATAATATCATTAATATACATGATGAACACCAAAAGACATATAGAAATACCTTGTGGCACACCAGAACTAATAGGTGATAAACATGATAAAAAATTATTAATATCTCATGTTATATATAGTATATATATATATGTTATGTAGTTATATAACATATATATACTATATATAACATGAAATATACATATATATATATATATATATGTTATATATATATATATATATATATATATATTATATATATATATATATATATGTTATATAGTTTCCAGCAATTTACCAAGTAAAAAAGTATCAAAGGCTTTAGATAAATCAAGATAGAGTACTGATTTATTTATAATCCACAGATGCCGACAGATCATGAAGACCAGCTAGAACATGAGTAATGGTGGATTTTCTATAGAAACCATATCATTTGCTTCAAATTAGTCATATAGTAGATAACATACAAATCTCATAAGTCTCATATATATAAGCCTCTCCAGAATCTCGCTGCTTATCGGATAATCGGATGATAATTGGGTATAGAATGACTTAGGGTAGTTGCCCAATTAGGAGCGCAAATGCTGAGGTTCGATTCCTTGCAGGAGTAAACCTGTACAAAAATCTCCATGACGCTGGCGACTCACCTGTATTTCTATCGCTAAGGGATTTGAAGCGAATTTAACCAGTAATGGTGAGGATTCTTAAAACAAAAAAAAAATCGGATGATAATTAAAAGGGTATCATTATTAGTGAAAATGGGAGAGATATGAGATTTTCCAAATTTTGGGATTACGACCAAGGCTTAAAATATCTCCATAAATTAGGAAGCAAGATAACGCTAGACAGACCGCACATTCTATAAGATTTGCTGGATATTATCAGATCCAGTATGCAACAGATTTGGTATTATTATATTATTATATCAATACATCTAACAATTCAATACCAATTCATTTAATGAAGGAATATACAATCGGATTGACTTGTTATATGATAATTAAAAATGAAATCTAAAAAAACACTGGAGAAGTGATCGTTAAAAATTGTTATATCAGTATATGAGAATCGCAGCATCGCTATTCTTCAAAATCATTTCTTGCATGCGATTAGAAAATTTATGTTATAGCTCTAAAATAGTTTTGTTGGTCGAATTTAAAATTCTTTCTTTCCTAGGTAAAAAATATTTTTGGAAAGTAATAAGGAAGGTTGTTAAAGAAACTCTATAGATAGATCCAAAGGTGAACGATCCAATTTGCATACTCCTAAGATTTTTTTCAACTTTTTTTTTCAAAAATTTTGAAGGCTTAGAAAATTTGATCGTAAGTTTTGTAAGTAAAAGTACATATGGTTGAACTAGATTGAGCCTCACAATTTGCCAATTTATTCCGGCAAATAAGTGATTTTGAATGATACTTATCACCACTAGAAAATGGTTCTAAAATTTCAACAAAATTTGTAACTAGCAACATCATTAACAGGAAATATTACAAAATTAAATATTATAAAATATTGTAAGCGCATTAACGTTGCTGCAGACCACCATACTCCTCCTACTAGAAAAAAATCGAAAAGCAATAAATATTATGAAGAGGATTGCCGGAGCCAAACTTCTAGGATGAACAATCTTGAACTGAACAGGACTGTATATAAGGCTGACGAACACAATGCTGCTAGCTTCGCAACACGATAATCTTTTAACTTTTTACCACGAATTTTCGCAAGCTGATCTCTTGAATCCGGTGATAACATTCAAACTTTAATCCCCTTCATTTTCCAGCTGCATTTTTGCAGCTTCTTTATTAGATTGGTCGACTTTTCTGGGAGATTAACTACTATTAGATTCAGCGCTTTTTCCTTGACTTCCATACACTCCTCGATATTATCAATATAAGAAGGCTGATTACCATCGCTCTCCACAATCCTTTTGGAATTTTGAAGTTGCTATAACATCTCGACGGTCTTTAGCATTTCACAAAGTTCTGCTTCTTATGATTTATAATTTATTATTTTTTAAATTTGAAGAAGATAATTGAGTTTTTTCATAAATTTTAACTATTAACCGTTAAGAAGTCTTCTCCAACTTCACTGATTTAATTGAAATGATTTAGAGGACAAAAAACAGAAAAAAAGAAGAAAGAGAAAACAGAGGATAATGAAAACACGAAGAATAATAGCACGATTTTATTTCAATAATGTAAATATAATGTACCAATAAAACTTTCACTCTTATTGGTTACACTGGCTCCACTGGCTACAAGGGCAAGACGTCTCCAAGCTATTCGGCCAGACGCCATCGCTGAAGTAATTGAAGTCATTCCTTTTTTGTTTCCATATATCGGTGGTCCACCTTAAGGCCACGCTCTGTGATAACATCATTAATATTTGAGCGAAGATGGGTACAATCATGCGCGATTTCATCCGCTCGACGGATCCATAAAATGTATTTTATAATATTATATGTATGAGTGGTTAAAGGCTGATAATTCTTAATATCTTCCATGTCTAGCAGCCATATGGCAAGACCGGACGAATCGCAGCTAAATAGACGTGGACTTTCGTTTTTATGCTAATTTTGTGACGATCCATAAAGATTTCGTCAACGCATTTTAGCTGCCGGATTATAATTATAATTCCGTCTTTCGCTTATCGCTTGGCTATTTGGGATTAGAGTGGATATTTAAAATTTGGCACTTCACTTCCCTAACCGGTAAAGAACTGATGAAAATAGGTATTTTATTAGCTTTTTTGAATAAGACGAGAAGACTCGCTTTATTTATTGGTCCTGAGTCCGATTCTTAATGCAGATAGAATTGCTCAGTGGGTTTTTGCTCAGTTTGGAGCGCCGATGCCGAGGTTCGATTCCTCGCAGGAGTTAACCTATACAAAAAACTGGGTGATGTTGGCGACTCACCTGTATATCTATCACCAAGGGACTCCCTGGCATATTGCCCAATGCAACAAGCCGGTGGAGCGAGTTTAACCAGTAATGGTGAGGACTCTTAAAAAAAAAAATTTATTGGTCCTGAATCCGATTCTTGCTCCAGTTGTCGACACCATTGTACTTTGCACTTCGTCTACAAAAAGGTATACACGCTACAGACACATTGTTTAACATTATTACTATTTGTATTATCAATAAAATACTAATTTTTAAATAAATATTACAATAAAAATTAAAATTTAGACCCGGCCAATGAATTATTATAACAATAATTAAGACAATAAAGAAGATAGTATGTAGATAAGTCTGATTGATAAAAAAACCATTCACTACCTTTGTGCAGAAATTCAAAAATAAATAAGAAAAATAAGAAATAAAAAAAACTAAAGACTAATAATGAAATAAAATAAAAACATTAAGAATAAAAGGTTACTTTTGATAACTTTAAAACTATAGACAAAAATACACAATAGACAAACTCGCAAAAAAAAGTAGAAATAGATACAAAGTTAATAGAAAAAACAAAGACAAATACAAATTATAAATATACTCTAGGAAAAAATTTTTCAGGAAGGAGCGAATTATCTGAACTTGTAATTAGTTACAAATAAAATAAACAAAATAGTGGAATGTGAAGCAGTTTACTACATACCGAAAAGTCACTTATATTGTAATTTAAAAAGTGACTGGAATAATTGAAAGCTAAAATAACTAAGAAAATGGAAACTAGAATAGAATGATTTTTATAAACAATGCTTGGTAGTAAGAACTGATTAGAGTTACTTCTAAGACAAAATTATAATATTAATAGTCCAAACGGACTATTCAATCTACTTCGCTTGCAGTTCGTTGTATTACCAAACCAAGACCAGTGAACTGAGACAAGTACGAAAGCGGTTGAGACAAAAGAAGTTCATAATGATAATTAACTAAGGAATGATATCGAAAAGAACCAATTCGGAGATCATCCACAGCATCCAACAGTGATTCCACTTCATAATCAGATACATCTTAAAAAATGTATTAAATACCACTCATGATCAGTGATTTGAAAAAAAATCATACCAAACATAATAAAAATATCAAATAAAGGAATATTTCAGCAAATCAAATTTTAAAAAAAAATAAAAAAATTTAGAAAAAAAGTGGATAAAGAAGTGCCAAAAACGATTTAAGGCCAAACATAGGCGATAGTTATTTATTAAAAAATAATGAAAAGATAATAATAATAGTGGTAATGAAAATAACCAATCTAAATGAAGAGAAAAAACTTAAATTAATTTAATCGATCACTTTTAAAAACTAAAAACAAACCTGGCCAAATCTTTGTGTATTCTCCTTTACACTTCGGCTTTACTGGCAAGCAGATGGGTCCAGTTAAACAAAAAATGTTATAAACTTGGGGGCATATACGTTTTTTGTAGATAATGCTTAATACTTGTCTCAATGTAGCCGACTGTGTCTGATCCATAAGAGTGCAACAATTCTGTAAGTTTAAAATTGGCAAAATCATTAAATTCAAAAAAAATTAAGATTGAGAAAAGGTTGAAAAAACTTAAGAGTGAAGAATACAAGACATAAAGACGTAAAGAAAGAATAAAATTTAAAAAAATACCTGACAAATGATTTCTGTAAAAACTTCAGGAATATTATTTTTAGTTTTGAGTTTCACATCTGAAACCCTCACGAATTTTTTCGTTACCTTAGATGCAAGAGCTTTATGAGATAGATTCTGGTTAATTAATCGTGCGATTCGGACAAGACCATCATACAATTTCAATCCATTTTCCTTAACTGAGAAGCCTTAAGAAAAAAGGGAAAAGCTGAAAATTTAATCGAAAATTTAAAAAGAAATGAATTTTATTTTCGTTCCTTTTTGTGAAAAAAAGCGTATGGCTTCTATACGTCTTTTTTATCTTTGTTTTGAAAAATAACAAAAGTTGTGCGACAAATCGGCATATTATGTTTATTCGTAATTCTCGTGAGCGGTTGTATCGATCTTTTCTCTCAAATTTATTATTTCCACTAAATCAATATTGTGTTTCCCTAAAAGGATAAAAGCAAAGCATTATTTACCTTAGTGCATTTGTCTAGATATTCTTCTTTAAATATATTATTTTTATCGTCTTATATCAGGTACTTATAAGATAAATAAGATTAGAAACTACCGACGAATATTTTGAAAAAAAAGGAGAAAGAGCAACGTCTGGCTGGTACAAACATTCCGGAAAAACCTACGGTAATTAATGAAGTTGCTTCTACTAAAGATATCAGCTCCTTTTATAAAATTATCGAAGATTTGAAAACATGGTTAGCCTCTATTATTGAGAAATATGAGAAGCGGCAAAATCTAACTTTGCTAGATCTGTTGAAATAATTACAAAGGTCAACGAGGAAATAATATTAATAATTCGAAAATTTCGTCTTTTGTTGGCAACCTCGAGCCTCCAGAAATCTCAACTGAACAGTTATTGGAAATTACCGCCGAATATTTCGAAAAAAAAGAGAAAAGGAGCCACGTCTAGCTGGCATAAACATTCCGGAAAAACCTACGGAACATGAGACTGCCGATATACTTTTGTCAAAGAATACTGTCGCTACCGCTGGAATCAAGACTGATTAGATTAAGGAAGTTCGTCGACATGGAAAGAAGAGATCAGGTAGGCCACGAATATTTAAAATTTGACTAGAAGATAAGTATATGACCATGTCTACGCAATAAGAATATGCGCTTGATTGTACACCATGGGAGCTTATTGCTTAAAGGTTTAACCAAAAGAGAACTAGACAAACAACTGCAAAAAGAATTTTACATTCGGAATCGGAGAAACTTCATGTAAAGAAATATGTGGTCAGAGTTCTTCTTCAATTCTTCATGGAACTCAGCTTTGCCAATGGTTTTTAACGACGAATGCTTTTTTCGATTTCACCTTTTCTTATCATTCTAGAACAATTTGCCACGGTTAATAAAATAGGAATTAATTTATCTTTATATTTATTCAAGAAGCTTAAAATATAAATTTGACTTAATGATTGATAACCGAAATAGTTTTCTATATCAATGAAACGTGGCTGGATAACTCTATTGATAATAGGGAAGCAAACTTCGACGGTTTTATAGTATCACGCAAGGAGAGAACAATAAACAGATTATATACTCATGGAGAAGGGCTTATCACGCTTATTCCTTATTATAAATTAACTTTTGATGGTTATGTTTGTTCCTTTTTTGTATCTCTGATAACTAAAATTGATCTTAATAACAAATATTTCTCTCTTAAATCTGTATCACTCACCTGGCTATGGAAATAAATTTACTGTGGACCTATTTAAACTAAAATTATTTGCTGCCCATTATATAATTTGGTGATCTAAATGTGCCAAACGTATGTTGGAAAAATAGTTGCATGAAAAATTTGCATCAAATTTGAGGACTTTTGCATTAATAGGTTTAGAGCAACATGTTAAGATAAGATAACTAGGCATAACACCACATTAGACGTTGTGCTGTGTTCTGATTACTTCTACTTCTTTCGCTGATTGCATTAATAACCTTTTTGCAATATCATTTTGATTGATATTTTGATTATTGATTATTAATCCTATCCAAGCAGAAATGAACCAAGATTTCTAGTTGTTCCTACTGATAGCTCATTCTACTGATGAAAAGGTTAAATTTAAATTTTCTTAATAGCACCATTTTATATCTTATAGAACAATATATCCCTTTAAGGAAAAATAGTGTTAGATCAACTCCTATTTTCTAAATCTCTAAGAAGCTTTATAATAGAAACAAATTAACCAAACTGCCAAGTGACCTTTCTGCATATAAAGAATGCTTAAGAAGTTTCCGTAGTGCCATTCATAATTACTTTTCAAATAAAGAGCAACTTTTAAATATTGATAGAAATCCTTTCTGGACCTACATCAAAAGAAAGTTTGCAAATCCACCTAAATTAATTATAATGATAATGTGCAATATAATAATAATGTGATCACCTCTGATATTGATATTGCAAGTGAATTTAATCAATATTTTCCTAGTGTATTTGTTGAGGATAATACTCATACTTCTTGTTTTAACGTAAATCGAATTTGCTATACTTCTCTCGGTTAGGTTGAAATGATACTACTGGATGTTTATGATGTTTTAAATAGACTTAAGCCGTCCATTTCAGCTGGTCCCAATAATATTCCACAAATAATTTATAAAAAATGTGCAGTTTCACTGATGAGTCTTCCCCTATTTCTAATTTATAAGGATATGTAGTCTGGCATTAATCCCAAAATTTAGAAATTGTTTCATATAATTTCCATTCATATAAAAGTAAGCACCTGTGACCCTTCTAATTAATGCATATTAGGTTGATTTGCAACAAGTTGCTTAATTATCATGATCCAATAATTTAATATCCTCCTATAAACATGGCTTTTGTACGAAAAAATCTACTTCACAAATATTGGCAAATCTTTCCGATTGGTCAGCATCAATTGATAATGGAAAAACAGTATCAGTTGTGTACCTAGATTTAGCCAAAGCTTTTGATACGTTTTTTCCACAGCAAATTATTGATAATTAATCCCTTAATAGTTATGGCATTACATGGGCCCTTTATAACTGGGTGTCAGATAACATAAAAAATCGTCATCATGCTGTCAATAATATTCTCTCTGACACAACAATTGTTAAATCTGGTGTTCCTCAAGGTAGTTACTGCGCCATTGCTTTTTCTATTATATATAAATGATGTAACCAATGTGGTACTAAATTCTACTATCTATCTTTATGCTGATGGTTGTAAAATTTATTGTTCTCATGGTAGATAAGATGGCCTATCTTCATTGCAGGAGGACCTTAACAGAATAGCCAGCTTGCTATTCTGTTAAGCAAATTACCTTTACCTTTCCTTTCAAAAATGTGGCGTTCATCATATTCTAAAGGATTCGATCTTCCTAATCTTTTTATCAATGGTGATATAATCAGTAGAGTCTCACACATTTCCGATCTTGGAATAATCGTGGATGAAAATCTCGATTTCAACCTTCATTGCAGAACCATGGTAAAGAAATCCTCAAAGATACTACATTTTATTTTTCGTTCGTTTAAGAACAAAACTAAAGATTTTCTTATCAAAATGTATGAAGCATCCGTTCTGCCTTTTCTTGACTACAAATACTACCTGTTACTTCCCGAGATAGCGCAAGTCAAGTCGAAATAATTGAAAAACTCTAGAAATTTTTTATACATCGTTTCTCTCCTCATAGTATAAAACACAATTTCAATAATTCAACCTGTATTCGCTCTCAATTCGTTGAATTAAACAAAATTTAATATATACTTATAAAATTAAAATATATAATAAATAAAATAAATAAAATAAAATTAATATATACTTATAAAATTTTATATCGTTATGTTAAATCAGACTGTTCAAAATATTACAATTTTTGGTTAAATTTGAACCCAACAAGATCTAATGGGCTAAAACTTATATGCAAAACTAAATTAAGGACTCACGACTTCTTTATTCTATTAATTACTGGAATAAATTATCGAACGATGCAATTTGTGCTTCACGCTTAGCTATTTTTAAAAAAGATTATATCATTTATGATACTATTTAAAATACTCACATCATACAGAAAGTTTAAAATCTTGATTTTTACCATTTCGATTATATGTAAATAATATATTCACTTCGAACTGTACTATTTTTAACTCCTTTTTATTTTATTAATTTTTGTTATATTTTCTTTTTTTACCATTAATTTCATTATTTGCTATTTTAACTATTATTAATACAAGCATATGGCACTTGCCGTTCTGCTTGGCTGATTTTTAATAAATAATACTACATATTTATATAGTGTCAAAAGAAAAAGTGAAAAAATCTTAAAAAAGTTTTATAGATCATTTTCGTCACTTACATTTTTTCTTACAAGAATATTCATGGATTTGCTCGGTTCAATGTTCATTTTCTCTTTCTGAAATGGAATAAAATTCTGAAAAATGACTATTAGCAAAAAAATAAAATCACTTACAATATTCAAAGCAAAATCCAAATTTGGATCAAATATATCGACAAGTTTGCTTAAATCAATGCTGTCCTCGAATCTCCTAATCATTTCTATATCACTGTTACGCTTTGCACTACAACAATAAAGAGCTCCAGGGTCGAATGGATGAGCTTCAGTATTAAATATGTACCCTCCAGCTGCAAATCAGGATAATATAGCAAAAATTCAACTATTATATAGCAACGAGTTCCCATAAAAATGAAATAATCTGATCAGTTATTTGTATTTGTATTATTTATGCACAAAACAAACCATCTACTACACAAGGACCGTTCGGAGTTACAACAATTCGTGATTTGCTTCCATCATTGTTGATAAAATTATCGAAGTCAAAAATTAAATAAAGATACTTCGTGGTTTCAGATAGGAAAAAAGACTCCATCCTGAAAAAGGATAAAAAAGAGAAAATTAATTCAAATGGATCAGTGGCATATATTTTGGCCAGTCTATCAGCAACAAAAACCGAAAAATTTCGGAGATGTCAACGAGAAATTTGAATTTTACCTATCTTCAATGGTGTGGTCATTAACATTTTCAACCGTGGCATATCCACAAGACGTGCGACAACTGTGCTCAATCACCTATAAATATTAAAATTTCCTACAAATAGTAGTAATTTATGAATTGAATTATATAATTACATTCTTCTGCCCATTCAGACTCTCATTCAGACCAATATTCCTAAAAAAAAATGGACAATGAAAAAATGAAAGCCTTAGGAAAAAATGTGGCTTTATAGCAGATAATAAAAAACCTCAACAAAACTAGCTGCAAGTTGTAATAAATGTGGGTCTCCAGTTGCTCGGTACAAGTGGTATAAACTTTCGGCGAATTCAGGCCTTAATGGATATCCAGCTCGTGCCTAAAACATTTCCTTAGTTATAATCATAGCCCTAAATTATAAATGAAGATGTTGCAATTCTTCATCTATTTAATTTTTATAATAATTACTGTTTCCTGCTTCGGCAGATAATAAAATTCTGGGGGAAAACCATATTTCCGTATTACTTGACTATATTGGAGGAGTATACGTTGTGCATCATCTACATCACCTACCAGTGCCTGCAAACATTCATCAGTATTTACAAATTAAAAAAGAAAAGGAAATTGTTTATAGGAGATTTCAATCATACCAGCAAACCTGGCCAGAACGCTTCCAGTGACTGAAACACGGGGAGCGATATTTTAGCAGAAGTCATTGATACCCACAAAAACCAATCACTTTTACGTACATATTTATTTATTGCATTAACATATTCTGTAATATGCAAATTAAAAAAATAAACTGCTCAATAAATCTATTATAGAAATATGATCATAAATTAAAAAGAGCCCCAAATTATATTTTTTCATCCTAAATTTTCATTAAGGTTCAAAGTTCGCAAATAATTTCTCTCATGTTTTTAAAAATATCATGTTTTGAAAATAATATTGATATCATGTGGCCTGAATTTGTAGTATAAATGATTGCAGTATAAAATAATGTAGATATGGAACAACTGACCATTAAATTGCCTCATTAAAGCCGGTCTTTGAAATAATAGGGCTCCTTTAGCAAGATATTCAAAATAAGAATCAACACCAGCACCTATGCCTGCATCTGTTGCAGTCCATTCACCTAGAAGAAAAGTGAATATAAAGGCAAGTATTCCTCATGAACAATAAACAAAATAAACATAACAATAAACAAAATAAATCAAAAATAAACATTACAATAAAATAAATATAAAAATAAACATTTCAATATTTCATTTCAATAAATAAACATTTCATTTAAATAATGAAGAAAATAAAAACCTGTCTGTACGTTAATATGATTGCCCACTAGTCCTAAAGATGACCTCGACTGCCACAAAGCCTCTAAAGCTTTCAAAGCCACACGTTCATAAACAGGATTACCGGAAACATAAAACTAAATAATTTTATAAAATTCTCCAAAAAAAGTGATTTTGAAATCATTTGAAAAAAATAAATCTTACGGCTTTAAGCTTCTAGCACTCGAAATGATTTAGCAAGATGATCACTGGCAAACAAAAACATTAAATTCTCTAAAATTATTACCAGTTAATTTTGTTAAGGCTCCAAATTCTAGAATCATTGTTCCCACACCCGCAGTACAAGTAACAGGGGTTTCTTGACGATGTAGCCCGTATCTGAAGATGAATTTATTAAAAACGAAAAAATCTGTCAAACGAAAAAATCAAAAATATCAAAAAGTTCACTTCAAATTTACAGTGCCATAAGGCATTCCAGTCTTCGTGTTGAAAGCTGGTAATAACTTCTGAGCGAATCGTTCAGCAAGACGAAGTAGAGGGCCTGAACAAGGCCAACCAGGTTCCAACGTCATTCCTGAAGAAAATCACTTGTCAAGCTATTAAAGATATTACAAAATGAAAAGTTCATGAAATGGTTTCCTTGTTTTAATCTGACGAAACAGATAAAAAGAAAAGCAGCTGCAATTTTAGAATCATGAAAGTTTCTTTGAAACGCAATCATCGAAAAGATAAAAAAGCGACCTTTAACCCGGCCTGATAACATATGACCACTAAGCAATCCGCCAATAACTCTGATATTTGTTTCAAATACTGATATATTAACGTTAACGTCAACCTAAAAATATGAAAGATGGCATCAGATTATATAAATATATAAAAATTATAGGAGAAAATCCTGAAAAAGAAACAAGAAATCTGATAACGATAATAGAATACAAAAATATATCCTTGAAACAATAAAGACAATAAACTGACTGAGCAAAAAAATCCAATTTTTAGATTAATTTTAAAAAAGTGTAGCACGATTGACTGACGCCACAAATCACACGTCTTGGCAGCGCTAATTAGTCGGCTTCATAATTTTGCGCTGAGTGCAAATCGCTTAAACATTTGTAGTTGACGCGATCGAATAGCAGCGCGTTTATTAGAAACAGAAACTTATACATTGCCAGCATAACACAACCAACGCGCTATATTATCCTCATAAGATGAATCAAAAACTTGGAATAGAAATGTCCCATTCCCATAAAAAGCATAAGTTCCTTAGTTTAATTTAGAAAACTAGATTATTGAAATTATTGAAATTAGTCAGATTTTGACCCATTTATTATCGACCTCTAATTCCTTATGCGATTTCGAAATGAGTTTAAAGAATGATACAAGAAGAATGAAGATATGCAGCTTCAATTATCTCTCAAATATCACATAAGAATTTTTAAAGCCTAATTATTAATGAGAATTCAATCCTGGGATAATTGAATTATCCTATAATTATTTGAAAGTTCAACAAAAATTTTCGACCTTTATGTTATTAATAATGACTTGTGCAGCTCGTATAAATTCAGTTTCATTCGCCATAATAAGTAAAGTATCAAGCGAATCGATAAGTGACAAACTAAAACTTCCCCAAGTATCCATTCCTCAAAATCAAAAAAAAAGTCTCTATAACTTGGGTAGTAAAAATAAGAATTTATTTTAACGAAAGCTGTAAAGCTGTAAAAATTTTAAATAGATAACTGACCATATTCTAAATAAAATTTAGAAGAAAAATACTGAATTGAACCTCGAAAAAAATAAAATCTAACCAGAGCATGATATTGGTTTAAGTTCATCGAGTGGATATGCATATTTTAAGTAATTATTATAAGCATGGTAAAACATTGATTTTACTTTGTTCCTGAGAAAGCAAATCTTCATTTCCTTCTTTTTTAAATTGCATAAAAAAGACTTATTTTATGGGATTTTTTACTTGCCGGATGAAAAAAAATTGAAAAATTTTCACTAATTCTAATCACAAAAATGAAAATAAATTGCATTGCAATTATATGATAATTTTCTTCATATACCCTTCTCCCTATTTTAATTTCATTCTCTTCCTATTGATCTTTCATCTGCATCCACTCGCATTGCTTCGTGTAACTTTTCATCAAAAATTCATTTCGTGGTCTTCCAACTAAAATATCTCAAGTATCTTCTTCCATAATTTCTTCTAATAGCATGCAATATTTTCGGTTTAGCACGATCCATCAACTAATACGGCAGCATGATTCGCATGGAGCCGAGTCGTCCGATTTTCGCTCTTAAGAGTTCACTTTCGTGACAAGAATGAAAGAGATCGGAAGAAAGTTCGAAACAACCACACTACCATCTTCCCATAGCCCTACTAATTTCTTCACCAAGAAGTGTTGCCTATGCAACACTTGGTGGGTTCTCAATACTATCGGACTTCAGTTTTGACAATTTACACGAAACAAAAAGCACTAATTATTATTTTATTTGAGAATCTGTATAAAGGGAAAATTACCTGTAATATCGAATCTGATTCGGTGTAAAATCTTTGGCACTGGTCGGCACTGTGTTATAGACAATAAATAAGAAGAAGAGACCATTAACCGACATTTCAACTGAAAGACGCGTATAAAGGACGATGTCCACAAATGGAATTTAAATGATGCGCGAACAAACGACAAAATTTCTTAATGCTCTCCTATTCTGGACAGAACACATAACCCTTTAATGCTTTCTGTTATAAACCATTAATTCTAAATAAAAATCACCAGCGCGTTTATTTATTACATTTCTCGTAGCACTAATCACATTCTTTAAGAAATCCGCATTTTTCACAAGGCTAATGAATCCTCAAAGGAATCCGTGGCCCTTGATCTCGCCTAAGATTAAAAAATGTCAACACTAAGGACGACAAATGAAGAATTTGAGGACAGATAAGTCGATGTGCCCCATCTTTTTGACTCACGAATTTAGATCAACAGATCAGCACACTCATAATCGATGAATCATCCTTTACCGACAGCCGTCCTACGTAAAACGCTATAACGCGATTCATAAAAATGCCACATCGTGATTGTTCAATAAATAACAAAGTAACAAAGTCGAGACCGAAAGTTTAGATTCCTAACAATCGGCTCAGCTGAAACATTTCAGTATGATCTGCGGTTCAATATTTATTAGATGATAGAAAATGTAGTGGGAATATCTGTAGTTTGAAGTGGATCTTAGAAGGAGGTGAGGTCGTAAATTTGGAAGAATATTGTTAGTGAATAAGGAATATTAAATTTATTTCAGCCAACTGAGAAAGGGATTTTTTTCTCTCATCTTATGCTATATATATTAATACTATAAAATAACATTATCTATCTTCGACAGGAGTGAATCTGTCATGTCAAAAATCCGGGCAGTTGCTGGAGACTCTCTTGTAATTCTATCCCCAAGTGGCTCTATCGTGGAAAGGTCAGATATTCTTTATACGGCGTCCGGGTCTTCCTACGCGCATGGTACTGGCAGCACGATGGTACGTGCGATAAATAAAATATGCTCCCAAGTCATGACAATTCTCTACATCTATCAAGGAAACGGCTCTCTGCACGTGCGATGAGGTGTTAGCCATATCAACGTGAAAGTCGGAGTGCTTATGGACGTTGCAAGCCAAGCGACCACTGTCCACACCCTTTCTGAACATTGCGTGGATATCACCTGCTTGTCGGAAATCCGTATTTCTCATTTCGGGTCTCGAATCCTGGCTCGGAGGTATTGGCTATGTGGTGCTTCGGATAAGTCGGTGCAAAATGGCCTAGTGATTGTCATGTCTAACAAGGCACATTCAGCTTTGATTGAGTGAAAACCGGTAAGCGATCGTATGAGCTATGCCAGCTTTAATGGTAAGTCCATAAGCATCTAGTATAAGCATTCTGCAGTATCTCAGTGGTTGCAAAGCGTATAAAGGATCGCATCATAAAACGGAAGGAATTCTTTTAAAAAATTCTTTCAATGGAGACCAAACTTAACCATGAAGCCCATATGTTGCCCTGGGCATAGCTAAT
Source organism: Dracunculus medinensis (assembly GCA_900625125.1). NCBI lineage: Eukaryota > Metazoa > Nematoda > Chromadorea > Rhabditida > Dracunculidae > Dracunculus > Dracunculus medinensis. Next base: position 245,315 of record UYYG01001189.1, read on the forward strand.
ATGAACCATATGTTTGCAACTGTGAGTCGCCAACAGAAAAAGAAATAATCTCCGTTATCCATAAGCTTAAGGCAAATAAGATTCCGGGAGGAGATGGTCTTTTGGCTGAGCTGTTGAAATGTTGTCCATCGTCCTTCATAACGCACCTTCAGTGCAAATATACTCTCTAGTATAGAAAAAAGAAATATTACCAGATGATTGCAGCAAAGCAATCTGCTCCCAGTTCTCAAGAAAGGTGATAGGACATACTGCGACAATTATCGAGGAATCAGCCTACCAGTCTCAGCGAAAATTTTTTTCCTTTTTACTCGGTAGGCTTATGGAAGTACAGGATACAGATGTGTCCTAATCATGTTGGATTTAGACCCGAGCGTGGTTGTGCTGACCAGATATTCACGGTAAAAATGGTGTTCGAACATTGCTTCAAATATTTCCACTCACATTCTTCATCGACTTTGCGGCCGCTTCGATTCAATTAATAGAGCGGCGCTTCGGAGAGTGATGAAACGCGTTGGTGTTCATTCGACTCATAAAGGGATAGTGTACATCGGCGCAGGGCTGTGTATTTGGGGAACTAACAGATTTCTTCGAAATGAGAATTGTATCTGTGATACAATTAGTGTCAGGGTTGCGTCCTTTTTCCTACATGTTCAACTATACGTTAGGCTGGGTAATGGACACCGCTTATCGGCATTTAAGAGGTGTCCATATCAATCCAGAGCATCTTATCACAGATCTTGAATAAGTTGATGATGTAGTCTTTTTTGCTGATAGCTATGACGAAATGCAAGTAATGCTAAATAAGTGTCAGAAATTGCAGTAAGAATAGGACTTAGGGTCAATGTATACAAAACGAAAGTCTTTTCGTCTTATATACAAGAAGCTGATATAATGCCTCTCTTTATAAACACATTGCTGGGTTAAGGAAATACCCGATTTTAAATACTTCGATCCACTCTATTACCGAATGACGAAAGAGAAATTATAACCCAGCTAGAAATGCGTTCTTCAAGTTGACGAAATCTTCATGGATCCATCGCGAAACCACCGTAAAAATGAAAGTCCGTATCTATATAGCATTTGTTCTGATCTTGCTATATGGCTGCGAGACATGAAAGTGAGAGTGAACGATATTACAAGATTAAGACCTGGTCTAACACGGTCAAGAAAGATTTTGAACGTGCAGGTGGACCAGCAATATATGAACTTAGACGATGGAAAATGAAGTGGCTTCTATTACCGTCGACGATGGCATCAGGTCGCGTAGCTTGGGAACGTCTTACTCTTGTAGCCAGTGGAATTGTCCTAATTAATAATGGTGAGAGCTATTAGAAGAAGAAGGCAAAGGTGATCAGCGATATAACTTTATATTTTTCACTTTTTCTTGGCATCTTTTATAGCAGTAAGAGTGTTGTGCCCACTGCAGCATTAGACACGTTAATTTTCAATAATATTTGAAAAATATTCGATAATAATGGATTAGAATTATATTAATTCAGGTCTTACCACAATTTCCAGTATTGTTATTCATTGTGTCAAAAATGTTATATGCAAGAATTACTGATGAGAAGTTCAGTTGTTATAGATCACTTCTGCATTTACAGTTACAAAGGTATTTAATTCTTATTGTGTAAAATATTTTAAAATAAGGGTGTTTACAATAATTATAATGTTATAATAATGATAATAATAATAGCTCATATTAGCAATAATGATAACAAATGAAATAAATAATAAATAATAGTGGCTAAGGCAATGATAATGATAAGTAAGTAATGACTGATGACGATCATAGCAGTGACAATAAAGTAAAAAAATGCCACAAAAGCGGTATATAATAACAGTAGTTAATAAATTCAATGATAATTTATGAAAAAGAGGCTGAATTTAACTGTTTTTATTATCGAAAGAATCTGATTATGATTGATCACATTGGTTTCTCAGATATTCTTTATGAATATAAATATTTGAATAATGCATATTAAATTTCAAAAGATACATCCCACTTACTTTTATGTATATTATATATTTGATCAGTGGGACAGCCAAGTAAATATTGACTTAGATTATCATATTGAGGCAAAGGTTCGGCACCTACAAGAGTAAGCTTGTCACTAAAAATCCGAGTGATGTTTGCAACCTACCCGTACTTCCATTGCCAAATGACTCCTTGGCAAAATTTTCTAACATATTAACAACCAGTGAAGCCAGTCTAACCAGAAAACGCTAACAATCACTATAGTAAAATTATCAATACTTATATGCCTGAGCTTCATTGTTACCAAAGAATCTAAATATTTTTCAAATCATAGAGATCCGCCAACAGTTTGGTTGTCTATCGAAATTAGATTCAACCATATCAAAAAAATGCATCATAAATTGTACACCGCACAATAATGCTGTTATGTCAGTGGCATCTAATTTCAAACATTTGGTGCTTAATGGTGATTCTACAATGGCTGAGAAATATCTCAACAAATCATGCGAGTTAGTCCTTCATTATTTCTATTAAGCATGAAATGCTCAATCGAACTGTTCTTATAAGAAAATTTCAATTGTTGAAAGCATTTACAGCATATACAATATTTAGATACTTTTAACCGTACAAGCATTTATTTACTTTATCTACCTTTTTAAAGTGAAGATATTATTCTGATTCTGATAGCTCATTTTTGTATCCACCGAATACTAGAATGAGGTTTTTCAACAAAGGGCTAGTTAGAAATTATTTTACAGATGATTATAGCTCCTCGGCCTTATCTAGAATAAACAGTTACAATTTTAAACTAGTGGCAACTAAACTAGTAAAATTCAAATCTATTCCAGACATGTTTTATGTTCGCTTCATTGCGATATTCCAGCAATAGCTTATTCATGTGGGCATCATACAGCAAATCTGGTCCTTAATTTAACCCGGAAATCCTTTAGATCTATGAAAGCGATGGCTTTAGACACGGGAGCAGTGGCAAAGTAAACTTTTACATTTTGTAAATAACTGATTTATTTCAGTATAATGCTTCAAACAAATGTTGATTAAATTTTAAGATTATAGTTAATCTGGAATCTTGTTTCTATTTTGTCAATATTAACACCCGCTCATTCACTCATTGTGTTTCATGAACTATAGATGGCCTAAAGCTTGCACAGAATTGGAAATTTATAAAGAAATTGCGCTCGTGGCACAACCACTTTGTTATGAAACCTCTTCAACACCACGAAAAGCAGCATTTGAAGCTCAATTATCGTCGACAAATGCGCCATTTCTATGCATAATCGTACTTTTAATATGCTTAGCAATTTTAAATTAGGCTATTTTCATGAATCCACGTTTTATTAATTCACCTTCTGGAAAGTCCTCTTTGAAAGAAAAACTTGCTCATTTTTCTCCTCAGCACGTTGTTTGCATTGTACCTCATTTAAAACTTTGACATTTGTAGTACTTTGTCAATGAGTTTAATGTTTCTATATTAAATAACCATTTCTATCATGATTTCGTGATATTAAGCGGCAACAATTAATGACGAGCAAGTCTGATAAATAAGCTAAATTAAGAACCGAACAAAAGAGTGAATTTTCTGTAAAAGTGAAAATTATTTATAACTAAGCAGTTCACTAAATGTGTTGGATTACTTGACAAAGATTTATGAAGAAAATTTTATACCTAACTTAAAAGTGATGGCGCTGTACGATTGTTTATATAATTTTTATAATTTTATAATTGTATAAATTTTTTCTTGTAATATATTCTATAGAAAATTTGCTTTTAACTCAGCCTTTAAATACATCAAATTTACAACTATTTACACAATTTTGTTTCTCATTTTTCACTTCTTTAATTTGTAATTCAATGGATCTTCCCATAAATAATTCCGTTTTTCTGGAGCGAATTTTTAATTATTTTTCTTATCGTAAAACTTCGTTATTCCTGATGTTAGCCTTGTGGTATTATTTGCCTCACATATGTGGTGGTTTCAACTTAAGTCGCCCAAAGATCCCGATAGATTAGAATAAAGAAAACTTTTCGCGCCCAATAATCAAGGCTGATCCAAATAAACATCGAATGAAATTGCTGAGAAAGCAGGTTATACCATTCAAACAATATGCAATCATCTGCATGCTGTAGCGAAGTCGAATGAAGCCGGAGTTTGGAGTCCACATAAAATCACGAAAGAGTCAATACTTCAACGACCGTATCTGTATTTCCTTTTAAACTTGAAAACGGACAATTTTTGGACCGAATTGTCATTAGCTGCGAAAATTTTCAACAATCTTAGCCGTAGATGTCATCGGATATCATAAAGAGAAACGCGAACAATAATTCTTAAACCCAACATTCATGGTAAAAAAATTCTACAATGTGGTAGGGAATAAAAGAAGTGAAGTAATTATGGACAGCTGAAACCTAGTCAAATCACTACCTTTGATGTTTGCTCAATTCACTAGCCTTCAGAAACAAGTTCCATCCAAATTCAGTAGTTTTTTAAAAATTTTATTTAATTATGCGAGAAGAAAGATTGTGTGAAAATGATTGATATCCGACTTTTATTGCGTTATCTTTGAATGAACACGTTGAATGTGAAGGAAATCTTGAAAAATTTATATTAAAATATCAAGGAAATTAAGCTATATATGTCAATTATAATTAGCATTTTCCATGACTTAGTGTACGAAATTTTTTTTTGTAGGAGTTTTTTGACCTTGGATTTCTTAAGATTATTTGTACTCGGTCGCTAGTAGTAATAAAATTCCTTTCTCCATCGTCTAAGTCCATATATCGCTGGTCCCCCTATATGTTCAAAATTTTTCCTGACTGCATCAGTCCAGGTGTTGATTGGCCCACCTCGCTTTTGACGCCAATCATCACAGCGTTTAGCAAATAATGAAATATGCGTCATCTCCTGTGGTGAATGACGGATAATGTGCCCTAATCAGCGAAGACGACGCTCTGTGATAACATTATTAATACAGGTGGTATTTGAGCGAAGGTGGAGGCACTTATGTGAGATTTTATCCACTAGGAGAACCCGTAAAATATACCATGGATATGAGTTGTCAAAGGCTAATAACTTATTATCTTCCACTCTCATTGGCCATATTTCAAAGCCATATAGCAAGATCGAACGAATCACGGCTATGTAGATGCGGATTTTCATTTTGAAGGCAATTTCATGACGGCTTTATAAAAGCATCAACCGGAAAAACATATTTCTAGCTGTCGTTATCCGCTTTACAATTTCATCCTTTGCCTGGCCATTTGGGATTAGAGTGGTTCCAAAGTGTTTAAAGTCAAGCACTTCCTCAGCCTGTAATGAATTGATAAAAATAGGTATTTTATCAGCATCTTGTATATAAAACGAAAACATTTTCGTTTTATTTACATTGATTTTGACTAAGTCCAATTCTCGCTGCAATTGACACGCTGTTTAGCATTGTTGCATTTCATCATAACAGCAAAAAGGACTACCTCATCAGCTTATTCAAAATCTGTAATGCTATGCTCTGGACTGACTTGAACACCTCTTCAGTGTCGACAGGCGATGCCTATTATCCAGTCTAGCATAGTTGATTATTGTAGGGGAAAGGACTTAGCCTTGACGGACACCAGTTCTTATTTCGGAGTCAGTTCCCCATATACACAGATCTGTGCCAGGGTATGCTGATAAAATTCCTCTATGAGCTGAATGATCTTCTCTGGAACACCTTCACATTTCATCACTTTCCAGAGCGCTGCTCTATCAAGCGAATCGAAAGGGTAGTTGCAAAATCGATGAAGCAATTGACGGTGGGCTGCTGATATTTGAAGCGATGCTCCAGCAGCCTTCTTAGCATAAATATCTGGTCAGCATAACTGCGTCCCGGTCTTTATTCAGCTTGTTTGGGACACATTCTCCTATCTCGTATTGCCATGAGTATATTTAGCAGAAGGAAAGCGAAAATTTTTTCGGTGATGTCCAGTAGGCTGATTTTTCGATAATTGTCGCAGTACGTTCTATCACTTTTCTTAGGAATTGGAAAAAGAATTGCAATCTTCAATCAATCTCAATCAATACAATCTTCTGGTAATATTTCTTTTCTCCACACCAGAGATTACCCATCTTCTCTAGGAGTTTTATTTACCAAATAGTGTTGCAGAGATCTGAACCATTAAAATTCAAAGTAGGCAATATCAGATTATAAGGTGAATGAAGTCTACTTTTTCACATAAATGCTCATTCCAGGGAAAGCAGTAGAATATGCCTAATCACTAATAGATACTAATAGCCGATGGCCTTCGGAAATCATATATTAAATTAGCGATTAGCGAGAATTTTTTCACTCCAAATTTCAGGTGAAATTTTTGAAATTTTTAGTAAAACGATCATTTTTCTAATACTTATACATTATCATCCAGTACACTGTTATTTTTCCGTGTGATTTTAAATTTATTTAAATTGAAAATTTAAATTAAAATTTCATGAAGCGATTGCCAAGCTAATTCTTGAATATAGGCTTTCGATAAGGAAGTAAAACATCAATCATTTATTACTTATCCTCATTATACTATATTTTGCGTTGTGCTTTTATCAGTTAATGAACGATAAACATAAATATTAATTTGAAATTTCAATTTTTCATAAAAATGCAATAATATTTAATGGAAGACCTAACATATGATTCAATGAAAATTTCTCATAAAGGTAGCAGGCACCATTTGCTCTAAACCATATTTTACTAATTTCATATTTACCTATTCCTGGTTCGCATTTACGAGTATTTACTTAATGTTGTAATACATACGGTTATATACATTTGATATGCAGTATGCAACAATTTTATCTTAAGAGAGTTTTATCATAGGATAGAAACCTTTATTGAAAGAAATCTTATCCAAAAATAAACAAAGACATATGAAAATTTTCCGGAAAAAAAATACACCAAAGATTTTAGATTTTGTACCGCAACCATGTTGATTAATAATAAACTGAGAAGAACGGATAAATGACAGAACATTATCTTCCAACAACTTGAAAATGCCTAAAATCAATTAGTGTTCATGATAGAATGCGATTTCTGGAGACAAAAGTCTATGGGGAAAAATTTTTTCAAATTTCATAGAATACTTGAGAAAATATGGTATAAAATGAGGCAAAAAAGGTGCTATTGCCCCAAATGCACCACTTTTTAAACCAATCGATCAGTTTCATCGATGAAAATACTCGTTTAAACAAGAATGTAAATTGATAACAAGCAGCAAGAAAAAGTAATACAAAAGAAACATAGAAATTTTCATTTCGACCTACCGTTTAACCCTTATATTGCAGTAGTTGCATACTTTTGTCAATAAAATTGTTTAGTTTTATTTTGAAATTATTTTTTTTAAAAAATATATGGAACCTATACTAATGCAAGAGAAATAAAAAAAAGGAAAAAGAATTTGATAAAGAAATTGAAATACTACAAAACGATTAATGGACCAAATACTTTGATATGATTGTAAAATACATGGTGAACATTTTGATAAGAATCATTCATTAGCCTTTAAAATCACAAGAAGCTTCATTTGTTCTATGATTTATAAAAGATAAGAACATAATGCACAAATGATTGTCGATCCACGATATCGATGCTATTTCTATCAATTCATTTTTGTGAAAACTCCTCTATAAGCCAATTCCTAATAGCTTGTTTAAAAGGTCTTCGGACCTGAAAAATTCAATTTCACGAATTTCTGTGGATTCTAGAAGTATTTAAATATTTTGAAAGTAACTATGTATTATGCTTGATAGATTCATAATTTAAAAGATTTTCTGTAGAATGTTTATTAATAATAGAATCACTTCCAATCATTATTTACTGCATTCTTCGGCCAGCAGCAAATGTGAGAAAAAATAACTTTGGTAGACCAGCTTCTACCACTTTTGAATTTCATGGAGTGCAATTTCAAGTTTTCAAGTTCGTTATATTTAGAAACATTTGTTACCGCCGCTTATATCAGGGACGCATACTCTACTCCCACAAGTAACAAATCTGTGTGCTACAGACGATTCCTTGCACTTTTGTCGTCAAGTGAATCGTCTTGACAAAATTTTCTGACCATATTAACAGTTAGCCAGACAAGAAATGGCGGGTGGCTATAACATGTTTACTTTTAATACTTGCGTCAGAACTAAGATTTTTCAACGAGTAATAATGCAAATTAGGTGGCCTTTGATGTCAAGAAAGTGAGTAAATATAAATTTAAATATAAAAGAAGTATAAATTTCGAAAGTGAGTTTAATGTCTCTTGAAAGGATTATTTGTGAAGGCCAAAATGTTTTGAACTTATCTATTTCAGGAGATTATGAGAATCGTACTGAACTCTCTCATTTTTATCATCTCAATCCCTGTCATTTGCACTTTTTCTTGCAAAGCTCATAAACAGTCAAACGAATGTCGTCAAAAATATCCAAATTGCTTGTGAGACTTTGCTAGTTTGAACTAGGAAAGAACAGTTTTAAGATTATCAGCCACTAATCTGCCGTAAATACTGATAATGAATTTTTCTTGAAATCATTACAAGATACTTTTAGTATTATAAAGACTGTAAGACTTCAAGAAGATGTTGCATCAATATTTCAGCTCACAGCCATTTTTTATAGTTTTTTAACCAATAATGATGATTATTTCGATAAAAGTCTATAGTAATAGAAGCAAGTATTATAAATAAGTAAAAAAATATTGCCATAGCTGACAATAGCTATGGCAATCATAAACCAAGAACAGTTACCTGAAAATGGTATATATGCTTTAGCTGGTGTCGGTTAAGCAACTCATGCCTTCAAGCTGACAGCGTGGAATGTCGCAAAAAATTCGAAATTCCAAAAATCTTTGGAAAATTTCTCAGTGGCAAATCAACGGACGAGGAAAGCAGGTTTAATGATAAGTTCGCTCGAATAATGTGTCTCATTAGTGCCGCATCTTATGCTGATCACCCTCAGAGCTGTCTAAGCCAGGCAGTCGGTGATTCTCAGGTGAATAGCTTCCAATTTACTTTTATTTCATAATTCTTTATCCAATTTTTATAATAATTTTGTTATTCACACTATCTTTTTATTCATTAAGTTTACAGTTCTTTATGCAGTCCTTAATGCTGGGGCCACTTTCGTCTTTACTTTCCACATCTTCTCTAGTTCCTCTTTAGCCCTTATATTTCTCTATAATAGTTTTGCATATTTCTTCTTCCTGATTCTTCCTCCTTGATAGTATTGCTATATCTATCAGCATTGATAATTTCCGGTTCTCGTGTACCACCACCATATCTGGTTCTTTGGCCAGTTACTTGCTTATCTATCTAAATGGGAAAACCCTACAAAATCTTGGCCTTGTTGTTCTCCACGATTTTCTCCCAGCTGGTCTTAAGAGAGTGTAAGCCCTACACTATATATAAATATGGAAAAAAAATGCATCGGCATCGTGAAAGTTTAATGGTTTGATGTTTCACATTTGTTACTGATATGGATAAATGATTTTTTAAGGTAGTGAAGCAGTACGCAGTCAAATGTAATCATTCAAATAGGAGTATATGTGCAGGGTTCATAGCTATTAGTAAGAAAGCCATTATTCTAGCTTTTCGGTAAGTGCTTTACCTACATTTTTTCCTGCTCTTTATGCTATAAAGGAACATGTTGCTTCCATAAAAAATCAGTTTTTTTCTCATTTTCATATCTCAAATCTCATTTTTACCGATTACTTGACTTTAATAACAAAGATTTCAGGGGATCAACATCAGTTCTGCAAGTAGTTGAAGAAATAAATGAAGTCGCTTTTAGCGCAACAGTGCCATTCATTGGAGGAGGAAACGTTAGTTGTATCTTTTGAACTGCCAATGATAAATCAAAAAACCAGTGAATACTATTTTTGGCAAATTTCCATACAATTTAAGAATACTTTTTTCTATAATAGCCAAATTGTAAGAAGTTATCGCTATAGGCATAATTAGAAGAATGCCTGAAAAATATAATATGGATTTGTAACACAGACAATGTACTTAATAAAATTTTGTCGTTTAAAGTTATATATTTGTGAAAATAGGAAAAATTCAATTCATTTGGGGCGCTATATCATTAAATTAAATTGTATATTATTAAATATTAAACCATCAATGTTAACCCATAACTCATTAATTTTATGGCTGTTTGAAAATTATATGCAGGTTGGAAGATATTTTAATGATGCATTTATGGATATATGGAATGACAGCATGAAGGATGATTTCATTAATTTGACTATGGAATATCCCAATCATTTTATATGGGTCAGTTCGATTTTATAATGATCGTTCTTTTGATCGAAATGCATAAATAAACGATACGTTTACACAAATTTGCATAAGTATAACGAAGTTTAACGCGAATATAATCGATCAGTATTTATTTCATTCATGATTTCTTTATTGAAATAAGATGAAATGCGAATTGATAACAGTAAAAAATTTTCAGTATTCTGTATAATAGCATTCTGATACGGTGACTTTTTTTTGGTGGAACTTTAGACTATTATCTTTACAGGTAACTGGTCACTCACTTGGTGGAGCGATCGCATCATTAACTGCTGGTGCAATAGTTGCAGAAAAACTCTGTGATGCTAATCGCATTAGAATGGTTACTTTTGGACAACCAAGAACTGGTGATTACAATTTCGCTAGTAGACAAGATCAAAATGTATTTTTATGAAATTTATACTCGTTTCCATAAATTTTCGATTTTAAACAAAAAAATCACATTTGGGCATATTCTGAATTGTCTTTGCAACATTTCTATACTGATAGCATTTTATTACGACGGATTTAATTTTATAAAATAAAATTTTAATAAAAAATGAAAAAAACAAACTTTTTCTTCGTATAACATCATTGGTTTCGTATAACACCTTTATTGGTTTAGCTGCTCCTACTAAGGTGTTTTCTAGTCTCCCAACCTAATACCATGCCTGAAATTGTCTGAAGTTAAACTATAAAAAAATTTAACTCCAAGTTCGAGATCTTTGTTGATCGAGATTCTTGAAAAAAGTTCATTATTATTCGTATTTAATATTGAAGAGGCTGCTACCTTCTTTGATTTTTTCGGCACCTCAGAGGCACAGGAAATATTAGAGGGTTTTTAGAATTAAAAATATAAATTTATAATAATAAATAATTTAAAATATATTACTTTAAATTATTGAGGTAATCTCTAATTTTTATAATTATATTATTTTCAAAGCTGATTTTATATTTTCGATAATAACATTAATAAGTGGCTTCGCAGGCTATTACTACGTTAGAAAATTTTGCTACAAATAAGTTACAATCCAAGTTTTCAAATGACAAGCTTCAGTCAACAAAACAAAAATTTACTTCTTATAACAATGGTCTGAATCATTATCCACTCGGCTATTCCACCTTCAATGACATTAAATTGATAAAGAATGTACTTGAGGGCCTGAAAATAATGATTGGAAATGCTTGGAAAATAAAGAAAAAAAAGTTGAAAGTTATCGTCAAGCCTTTATTTGATGTTTTTTCTCGACAGTCTTTTTCAGATTCCTTATTCATTTCGCGTAACCCACGCTGCTGATATCGTCCCACATATTCCACCGCAGAACTTTCATGGCTTCAATCATCATGGTGTCGAAGTAATTTTCCTTTTTATTTGCTATCGCAATCTTTTTATTTTATTTTATCCCATTCAATTAGGCAAAACAATGTGAAAACTTTAGTTCACATAAGTGAAACAGCGATCCGGAAGGATCCATAAATAAACGATAAACTGTTTCAATACTTTTCATTTAATGCCATTGAAAATCATTCAATCGCTACAGATTTAAATTTAATTTTTCAGGTTTGGTATAATAATGAAATGTCTGTCAAAGATTCTTATTTAATTTGTATTGGATCAGATCCACTGAACTGTAGCAATTCGATCCCCGCCATTTCAATTGAAGACCATCGGCGCTATTATGGAATTCTAATGAGTCTATATTGGATGCAAAATTGCACTAATATCAACTATAATCTGAAGTTGTAATGTTAAATATGAATTTATATATAAGTTTTATGCTAGTGACATATTGCATTTTTTACTAATATTTTTATCAAACTTTTTTTTGGAGGATAAATCTAAATATCCAATTTTCTTCTCTCCCATCGCATTCTTTTCATATTTTCCACAATCATTATCCGCAAAATATCGTTATTCCACAGTAGCAAACACGCAAACAAAAAATGAACGAATAAATAATACAATGAATGGACATTATTTCGCTTTTTTTTGCATTTTTTTTGCACTCTTTTGACAAATATGTAATTTACATAAACCAATAGACAAGAATGAAATTTTCTAGATTACCTATTCTTTTTATCAAATTTCCTCTATTAATTTGCGGAAGTTTGTGGTATAAAATAGATTTTATTTATTTTTTTGACTATTTTATTAACATTTAAAGCTAAGACATAAATAACCCTACTTTATAAAAATAGAATTAAAATTCGTAAACCAGAATCATAAATCTGGAATTCCACAATTTGAGTTGATTAGAAAGAAAGAAAAATATCGCTGATAAGAATTTACCATTACTTTTTGAGAAGTAATGTTTACCTTCTGTAACTCGAGTAAAAGATTTCCCTTTTACTGCGATTTACAAAATCACGAACGAAAATTTTGATTCAAGACGAAAATTTAATTTTGATTTTGATTTAATTTTGATTTGATTTTGATTTAAAAAAAAGTGCTTTTTCATAAAGATGCATTCGATTACGATTGGAAATTGGTGATGCAATATTTTCTTCAAACATTATTATCTATTCGCTGAAATTAGCCAAAGAAACAGTGAGCAAGATAATCAATTGGTATATTTGCTTCAATTTTATCCGTGATTTCCTGGTGGGTATAATCCTGTCATTTAAAAAACCTGGCAGTTCTAGCGACTGGTACTTCTATTGCCAAGTGATTTCCTGCAAAAATTTGTAACCAAAGGAGTCACCCTAATTTTCTTGATTAAAGGACAATATAGATCTAACTTACTAAATGGATTTCACCAAGAAATGCGATCTTGCATGAAAACTTTTCTTCAGAAATTTTATCGAGATATTAATCATAAATTTTTTTAACTTTAATTTCCTTTTAGATTCTTTATTGTATAACGGTATCCAAATATGGCTGTACAGTTTTATTTATGCAGATTTCCCCTTATATAGTTTTTTTTCATTCATACACTTTTCTAATTTTACGCAACGAGTTTCAACCAATAATGCAGATATGCCATTTTTTCAAATCTCTTGACTTTATTAAAATATCACTAAATAACTAATAGCATTTGCATATTTAGGAACTGTATAATTTAACTGAAGTTGGAACTGTTTCTTAAGAACTACAGAAGCACATGAACTTCTTGCCATTATTTTTTAAAACCATTTCTTTTTCATCTAATATGACGCACCATTTCTGGTGGCTCTACTGGCTTGGGACAAGACTATTTAAAAAATTGATTCTCAACACTATCTAAATGGCACTTTTGATGACAGATTCACTCTTTATCAGGAGACTCGAATCGTTTGACCCTAGACTATGTTTACAATTCAAATTCATCTAACTCATCGTTTCATCCAAATATTTTTTTCTTAATAATTGTTAGATTTTATCTTTACCGTACTAAAACAATAAGAATTAATGCAATGGCTATACAAAAAAACGAATATTTGTCGAAAATTATATTTGCGCTTCAAGCAATTTGGCGGTTTGGTCTGCATATTCTAAAGTTAGTTTTCTATTTAAAAAAGTTTATTGCTGTGGATAAAATTTACGACCGGGTTTCAATTGTTGCCGCAACTTTCTTTCCTTACATTATTATTTCTGAATGAATATTTTTACTCATTTTTTCTTATGTGATATGTGATCGTCATGAATAATTGATGACCGAAACTATCTTTTTTATTTTTGCAACATCTTTCTGTGATCATTCGCCATTTTTTGGATCATTCTGACTAGCATGAAATCATTTCGCCAGGGAGTTACTTGAGGATGGAAATGCAAGTGGATCGCTGCATCTAAATTTTACTTTTAATAATGTTTATTCCAGTTAAGAGATCTAGTGCCTGATAACTGATAACTAATCTATAACTGATTTATTTGATCTTGATTGAAACAAAATGCTACTTGACTATCTTGTTTCCATCATTTCGATCTATTTTTCAGTTTATCTTTTTATTCTGTATTTGGCTCCCTCTTATTTTTTTCATACTTTAGATTATCATCTCAATTCCTGGAATATTTTTCATTAAGGTGAGATCCTTTTGAATGATATTTAAAAAATTTGCATTCGCATTTACACGATAGTGAAAACGTCTAGATTAACTATTTTAAGGCCATTTAAGATATTATTTTGTGCTTTCCGAACATATTCAGCTTATATCGTCTAAATTAGAACCTGGTATTATTATTTTTTATTTATGAAGGATGCCAACGAATGAATGGTTAAAGAAAAGATTTGGTAAAGTATCTTCCGAGCCTATTCAGACTAGGGTTTAATTCTAGCACAGCTAGCTCCGCTGACTGTTGCAAATTTTTTTTAGGGAAATGCGTTCGTAGAAGTGCGGGTGGGCTGTCAACATTAGCCGAAGTTTCTATAGTGCTCAAAGTAGACTGAAGCAGTGTGTGGTCATCTCTATCCTAAGAAAAATTTAAGCTAAAATTTGAATAAATAATAATTTCTGTCTGTCATATCTGTAGTTCATAATGCCACATTTCCGATACTTATCTCTGATCATTTTAAACAGAATGTGGTAGTTTCTCAATCTAAGAATGGTCTTTATATTCATTTTTGACTGTAAATTTAGCAGAAAATTAATTTTCGCTGGCATTGCATGACTATATATAGCTAAAAATTTTCAACTAATAACAACAGATCAGAAAAAAAGAACCATCATATTATCGCAGAAAGGTTCTTCTTTTCGTAAGATAATCATTATACGTGCTACATGATCTTCAGAGTTCTACGTCACCATCACCATGTTGTCAAATGAAATCACCACAATAACATACAATCTGCGATTGCGAACAACTTCGCAAAAGGGTAAATCGAAATATTATTTATTCAATGATTCAATGAAAAGGAAAAAGCGCTTAAGTGCTGCTATTTTTAATGTTTTTGATGGGCAATTATTTCATGGCTTCAATTTATTTTTTATTTGTAAGTTTTGAAATTTGTAAGTTTAGGTGCGAATATGTGATTGTGCTGGCATTTGGGAGCACCAGTGCGGTGTATCAACATGTAACTGCACTGATCAACAAAAACATAGTTTTTGCAGATGCAATTCTCATACTTACTAGCTAACAGTTCTCATACTTACTAGGTACTTCCAATCATTACTGTTTTTATTCATATGATTCATCTTTCCATGTTTTCAAAATTTTCTTTAGTCGAAACTGATTTTAGTCTCGTTAAACTTTGATTCAAAACCTTTCTGAAAGATAGTTAATTATGGTTGCTTACCTATTTATTTGTCCATACAAATAAAAGATCGAGCAGAGCTTATGGTTATGCTTATGCGATTAGATTAAAAATGTCAAACAAAGGATGAAAAAAATAATCATATTGATAGCAGGTAGAGTTTGAGGAAAAGTATTGAAATGTGAAATTATGTAAAAAATTTTTATAACAATATTGCGAATAAATTTCTTTTCATAACTCGTCCCAATCTTCATTTCGACTGTACCTGTTGCCATTATAGTGGAATAATTGAGCAATTTCGCATAATTATGATGATGGTTATTCAATTTTTTTCTAAACATGCGATGAGATAGCACACATATTTCGTCAATAGGTGATTTAATCCATAAGTAAAAGCAAGATTGGAGAAATTATCGGTTTCATTCTAAAAAGAGCTGAAATTATGGTAATTGTCTATAAATTTTCTGTAGAAATATCAAATTTTCATTCAATTTATTAAGATGGTCCTGGCCCATCCTTCCATGAAAAATTTTCAGGATAACTAGCTTCATGTAGTTTCATATAGTTTTAGTTTCATTAATATTAACATGATAAAGAACCATTATCACTGCTTTGAGATGCTATATATTAATAACAAGCTGATATTAAAAATTTTTATTTTGATGGTGTCGTGTAGACACTGCCAATCTGCAGCCTTCATTTTCGCTTATTCAATCACCACCAACACAAATGATATCTCCATTTCGATCGCAAGCAAGGACTCATATCGATTGTCAAAATATTTTGATTGTTTCTGGCATCAATATTATGAATTTGTAAGCTAGATAGCGACGAAAGTTCGACAAGCTGAAACCCACGGATGTCCATCTATATGCTCTCCTCTTTGCAACTGTCAAGTTCTTAATCAGTGCTAAGTTCTTTAGCCTCAAAAGACTATAGTTATTCCCATATTACAACAGAAAACGAGCAAAATTACGCAGGTTGCGAATCAAGAATGTCCATTACTAAATATATCTCTGTGCCAATGTTCTGGCCAGACTCCTTCACAAATTCGGCAGCCAATTATTATGACGACACGCCAGTCAATATTTATCAATTTTCTTGCTCTTTCACAGTTGCTTACAACAAACACAAATATTCTCAACATAGCCAGAAAATAGCCAGACTATTCAATGCATACCATCATGCGATGCTTTTTGCGTGCAGAAAGCTTGCATAGCTCTTTTCCAGCAAGTGTGTGAGCCAAAGTGCAACAGAGTATAAATACTGCATATGCTGAGGCATCAGTGCAGCATTTTCAAAAACGATGCGCCGCAATATGTATGCCATTATACAATCATGCTTAGAGCGACATACCGGGCAATTCTTGTGATTCAAAAAACTGCAGAAACAACAGAAATAAAATCACAGATCGCCTATCTGCAACCCTAAATGACTCAGATTCAACTAGAGGAATGTCCTAGGCCTTGCCAGCCTTCATGCTCCCAACCAGGTGTTAGGCTATGTTTCACTTGTATTGTTTTATGCCATCCTGGTTGCCAATCATCATGCGAATGCAAAATGCACAACTTCTTGCTCACGAAAGTGTGAAAACTTGTGCATAAGCGGAAGCAATAACTAATTATAACACAAAGAGAACCATTCATTAATTCAGCAAGTGGAGAGTACTACCTCATCGATTATACGTCAACAACCATACTCATCACCTAGTCAGGTAAAAAAATTTTTTTTTAATGAGTGCTCAACATTCCTAAGTAAGGCTCTTTTCACTGATTTAATGGGCTAGGCAAATTTTGTCAGGCGCACTTTGCAATCGATTTTTTGAAAGACAGCTTGCTTCGACCAAGAATCTCTATAACATGGGCACTCCAAAATTAGAACAACAATCCACTGAATGAATTCCAATTTTTTTAATAGAATAAGGAATTAGGGTTGTTCAATAGAATAAGGAATTTTTCGAAACCTTATTCGAACCCGGCAGAAGAGTTATCTTTCGGTGAACAAAATTATAGCAATAAATTGCCATTCTCATCTCATGCTAACTTTCGCTAAAGAGCCATTGAAGGTATATTGCAATAAATATTAATAATCTTCTCTCTTAATGGCGTCTTGCAGACATTGCACCTTGCAGTGGAGTTGAAAATTTTTTCTATAATAGATTGTTCTATAGTTGATGAAATGCAAAGTACAGGTCAAGTGCAGTGCGATACAGCTTACTTTAAATTTTACGTTCGTGAAATTTATCACTTTCAACAAGAGAAATCTAAAAAAATTATAGTTCTTAGACAGGCATGCATTTTTTGCACAAAGCTTTGTAACTTTGACTTTAGTGGACAATGAAGTGGAAGCTGTTGCCTCATTATTCCGGAAGAACTGAACAGTTAAGTCGACATTTCTATTTTTTACGTCAGAATCATTTATCTTTTATTCTCTTCATTGTTCATTTTACTGCAATATTAAAAAATATACAAATTTTTGCAGCTTCATTTTTGGCTTAATTGAATTGCAAGTCTAATAAATATAAAGTTAAAATTTGAAAATGGTTTAATAATTATTCTGAATTTATTCTGAATTCTGGCTCTTTTAAGATAAATTGAGTCTATACGGTTTTCTCTTTGAAGGTTAATGGTGAAATATCTTCTGTTGTCTTATTTGGTTAATGAAGGGCAATCTTTGATCATTTATAAAAAAGAAGTTAGAATTATTTGATTACATTGAATTTTTTGTATTTTTATAATAAATTTTTTATTAACTATTTATTATCTAATTTTATTTCTCAAAAACTTGTCTATACCATAATTTGTTGCGAATTTTTTTGTGTTCGCTCGGTAAAAATAACATCCTGAGAATTATATTTCTTGGCATGTGTGCTTTAATTAATTTTGTGAAAATAATCAGAAAATCTCTCTCTTTTCCTTCTGATAGCTCTTTTCCTGGCTTGAATTGCAAACTTTCGGATCTAATCCACCAGAGGGATGAACGAATGAGTTCCCAGCTCTGTCTGGATTTCACTTCTAATAATAGGTTCATTCTCGACATAGAATATCATAGAAGGCACTCATTTATGTTGAACAATGTTCATTTAAGAGAAGGGCAAATAAGTAAACGTCTTCAATTTTTCGAGAACAATAAGTTTTTTTATGACTTTTTGCACTTTTCTGTTTTTAGATAAATAAAAAAATTTTATTCAGGCAGCAAAATATATATAGTATTTACAAAAAAATTTTTTTTTGTTGTATCATTGGCAATAAATAGTAGAAAATGATATCGCGGAATAATAAAATCAGATAAAACTGAAAAATTTTCTTTGCAAGTAATTTATAGCCCAAAAATTGGAAAATCCTATACATAATCTCATTCTTAAGCGCAATCTTCTAACAGCTGCTGGTACTGCTGCTGGTTAGTGTGGCTGTATTAATTACAAGGATAAACCATAATAAATAATTCATACGGTTTTTCAGCATTTTTTTCATCATCCAGAAAAATGCTTTTCCTGGCGCTGAAAAAAATAGTTTCTAAGACAAAATACAATGTAATGTATAAGAAAACAAAGTATTACTTCTGTTTCATTAAATACGATAATAATTAAGTAAATAAATACGATAATAATAATAATTATGTCGATTACATTTCGTGCAATTTGACATTTGCGATTTTCATTTTCATAAATCCATTTGGTAACTATTCTCCTTCATTTTTTCACAAGGTATAAGCCCCTTTTGCGATAAGAATGAAGGGAAAACTCAATTTGACGAAAGAAGTTTTTTAATTAATGCAAAAATAAAAAATTGACAAAAATCTTGAATTTCTAAAAGTCTAAGTCTATACATAGTCTAATAATGATTTTTGGCGTAAGTGTACGAACTAGGAGCAGCCAAATTTTCATGTTGCATATAGGGACATACGCCTGGTGCAGGACTGACCACGAATGGGTGGAAGTTCCTTGCCTTTTGACGGTCATAAAATTGCTTGATTCGTGAACAGTTTAAAAATAGCAGAACTAAGATGAGTAATACCTGTAAACAACTTTTATACGAGTCGTTTTAGAAAACAAAATTTTAAAATCTTCTACACAAAATAAAATTTTTGAGTTTTAACTTTTAACTATTTTTGAACAATTTCTTTTAGCAGTGAATTACAACAGTACATTCATTTCCTTCTAATAAAATTCTTTTTTAAGGATGTTTAAGAATGTTCTATCGGATATGGAAGTAATATTTCCAAAATTCTCAATCTGGTATTAAATCGGAAAATAACAGAAGCCAATCTTTTTTCCGTCCTCTTTATATCATTGTACCGCCGATGAGTCCGCTCATAGGACTGTACCAACAAATTTTAATTAGCCCTTTTCTCTTTTGAAGCAAATCTATTTTGTCTCTGAATATTAATTCTGCGATGGAAAGTGGCGAAGTAGTCAGTGCTATACTCTAATGTTGATAATGATGTATTCCTGATATTCCTGATCACATTCTTGTAAAAGCTACAATTAACGTTTTTTTTTGACCAGCAATCTCTGACTGGCGCGTCTTGGTCATCCATTATTTTTTGTTCTAAAATATTTATGAAGATCACTTCCGATCAATTCATCTCAAATACTCTGTATAAGCCATTTGAATCGATGTGAAAAAAGGCTCACATATAAATGAATTCCCATTATCAGATATACAGATTATTTTTTTCTTCTTGTATTCAAATCTTTGTTCATTCAGATCTTCTTTTTATTCAGATTTTTGTTTATTGTACCAGATTCAAATTACAATGGCTTGAAACATGCTCCTGCGATTTGCAACGAATAGCATGAACTAATCGCTAGTTGAGCCAAGGCAATGGCTTGTGACTATATGCTGCTAGTAATTTAGATGCTGTTCAAGCGATGGTGAATACAGTCATCTAAGATTTCATTTCGATGGTTCAGCGAAAATATATTTTGAGGAGGAATGGTTAAAACAAATTAAGTAAATGTTTTTATGTTTTTTGTTTCCAAAATGTTTTTTTTCTGATAAAATTTACCAAAACGACTATGAAAATAGATGGAACAGCAATGAAGATGAGTGATGATACGCTTTGTTTGTTGAGAATCAGTGCATTTTGTGATGAATTATTTCCAAATGATATTGGACTCAACTGTACCAACTAAAACTCAATTTCAATCATACATTAAAAAATTATCTGAGATTTACCATAGAAATAAGGAAATCAATTATTTTCTACAAACATTAGCACGATCTTTAAATAAATTTACCATGTTGAAAATCAAGCTTTACTGATAGATATGGCTATAACTATGAATGATGAAAAGTAAAATTGAATGAGCATAGGATTTAACTGATGAAAAAAACCAAAAAAAAACTATTGAACGTGGATCTTACCTGCGTATCAGCTATCCCTTTTATACCAAGCACCGCTTCTAAATTCCAATCCTTAGCAAAAGCGTTTGAGATTCTCGAGTTGTTAAAAAGACAGGCCCGTAATGCGTAGGATTTTGCAGTAGGATTAACAGTCCGGTTGACAAAGAAAATAAATGGCGAACTGGAGAAGAGATCGTGACTAATAATTTTCTACAATAAGGTTTTATTTTTATTTGTCTTCTTTCATTTTATTCTCTAACCTTTGCACCAAAATCGGTTGCATTCTTTTTTATAATTGAATATAAAATCATAAGAACATATGAAGGCAACTAAGAATTGATAGTATAGCCGAGTGGCCTATTGAATCAAGTATGATAGGCACGATTCCTGTCCCTTAGACCAGTTTTAAGCTTTATACTAAAAACAGTTTCAAGCACTTTCAATCATTAAAAGTGAAATTCAGTGATTCTGAGAATCCACCCGTATTCCCCAAGTGGTCCTCAGAAAAGAATCCATTATAGCAGTCAATAAATGGAGTTAGTTAAACCAAAAAAGGCGAGAAGAAGGAGAATTAATAATGGTTAATTAATAAAGGTATTTCGTTTAAAATTTTGTCTTTTTTTGACTTTTTTTTGTTTTGCTGTTCTCTTCTTTATTTTTAAATGAAGCAGCATGGAATTATTTTGTAAAAAAAGATACTGAAAATCCGTATCGGTAACTATCGATTAAACTGAAGAGAGAGGAAGAACTAATTTTAATTCAATCAAAAAAGTAGTACTAAATGAATTTTTTTAATTTTTGTGAATTCAGTAATAAATGAAATTCCCATTTTGAATAAGTTTATAAAAGCAGCTCTCCTCTTTTAGAAAAATTGCGACAGTTCGATTTAATGCTTTAAACTAATCATAAAACGTACATTCGTTCGAACTACCATTTTGCTTCTGGCTTCAGCAGGCTCCTCGAAATTGTATCCATGGATGCTTATATTTTGACCTGACTCGTGGATTGTTATCGCCGCGGGCTTCGCTTTACCAAATTCTAGAAATAACCGATCGAACTGACTAATCTGCGATATTTCATCCGTAATCTGTAATTGTTTATAGAAAACGTATTCTTTCTCTTTCATTCAGCATTTGTTAAACTTTTGCAGTTTATTCTAGAAGGTAAAGCTAACATTTAATTTGAAATATTAAAATTAATCACATTTTTTTTTCACCCAAAGTGAAAAAACAAGTCGCACTAAGCAAGGATGATGAATCCAATAATCTGGTACCATAAAGTACTCTCCAAATCAATTTATTTATAATTTTGTACCAACACAGCTATTAATTGCTTTATATGGATCTATGGATTATTAGATCAAAAAGACCAGTCTTAATTATTTATTCCATGAAAAAGAGGCGTAGAAATAGAAAGATAGATGTAGTTAGTAAGTAAATTTAGTTGAAGTATTTGCATTCATAATATCTATGGAAATGCATTAAAAATAATAAAGTTCCAAAACCAATAGTATCATAAAATTTTTTGTTTGAAGACCAGGAACAAAAATTACTTCTTTATTTCGTAAATAAAGAACATGCAAATTTGGATCCAATATTGCATTCATGTTACGTTTAGATAAGCATAAAGCATCTGAGATTTGATCGTTTTGCTTAATGCAAGCCCCATTAGGCATACTCATATACAAATCGACTGGACAAATACACCTGAAATACATTTATTTATTTAAGTACATTGGTTAATTCAAGCTGCATCAAACTGTATCGGAAAGCGACTATTGTGTCCAAAATTTCTAAATTTTCTGGAATTCGTGGAAAATGAAAACGGAAAAAAGTTAAATACAACTCAACTCAACTCAACTCAATTGAAAAAAATATTTCGACGAAGATGTTTCGCTTGATCGTAGTTAAATTAATTCAAAAATTTTTTTTACTTTTTCTGTGAGACGCATCCAAATTCACATATTACACCATTTTGAAGTATACATGAACCATCATGATGGATTTTTCGCCAAATTTTTTCTTCTGGAGCAAACAGTTGTTGAGATGGAATTTCTATTTCATTTGGTATCGGATGTGAAATTTCACTCCGTTCTAGTTTCTTTGTTGTTGAAATCAAAGTTGCGGTATGAATCGTTTTCAGTGACTGATGAATAAATGTATTGACAAGATCAACAACAGATTCAGTTGTGGCAGTCTGAGGAAGAATTTTTTTATTCGACAAAGCCCCTGTGATGGTTGATTCGTGAGAAATATTGCTTTCAGTAAGCAGAGGTTTCCTGGTGTAGGAAATTTGAGCGGTAGGCGGAATCACTATAGTTGGGACAGCAGCCTTATACGTGGCGAAAAAGTTACCATGTTTAATCATAGCATCTCGTATTGTTATGTAGTACCTGCAATTCTTGTCATGCCTACATGTGCACGCTATGAAATATCAAAAGGAAATGTTAGCCTAAAAATATTTTAATAAATAAAGAAATGAATAAAAATATTAAAATTTTGGACCCTGCTGGAAAAAAAAACCCACTGATCGATTTCAGATGGCAGAGATGATGTCAGTAACTTTTGAATAAGCGGTTGAACGCTAGAATTAGAGCTTACTGAAGCGATGTTTACACTGAGCTGTTTGAACAAGGTTGAATTAGCCGGTGTAAACTGAAAATGAAAATGAACAATTTTATCTGATTTGATTTCAAAGTTGATTTGAACTTGTTCTTGATAAAAACATGAAAAAAATTTATTACGCAAATTCGCTTTGTTTTTAGACTGAGAAATAACAGTTAATAATCAGATGATAAAATTAATTGTTATTCTCATAAATCATTTAGTTTCAGCAAAAGACCATCATTACGGTTTTATATGGACAGGGAACATACGATTTTGGAGTGACGGATCGTAGGATTTGATAGCGACACGGTTGTGACTGCTTCACTGATCCCTTGTGATTTAACAGCTTCTTTGTAATTTGATTCGGATTCTAGATTCCCCACCCCACTTATAAAGCTTACAATTGAATTCTTTGAATAATTCGCATGCCCTTTTTCCAATACACTACCTAAAACACTAGTATTTATTCATTTTTAACATCATTTCATAGCACTTATTTAGAAGACCAATCTGGATTTCAAAGAATACTGGGAAAATTTCAAAAAGTAAAATATTTAAAAAATGATTGTTTGGCTCAAATAAATGACAACTTACCTATTGAAGATATATGACCAAAAGCGAATTTTGTTGAATTAACTGAAGTGGTGCAACCGATCCCGCCTCCTGGATGACATCGACGACTAACTAATAAAGGACCTTCTATTTTTGAACATTCACCGCAACTCCCAAATGATTCGGATGCTGAAATTAAAAAACATTCATTCTTATTTTAAAGCATTGTTATCTGTTAGGATTCTCATAGCTCATATCTGTCGATGACGGAATTCTCCGAAAACAAAGGCAACTTGAGGGCCCATATACTACTCTAAAATCATGCGACACTATAATGGTGCAATGAAAATAATCTGATTAATTAATCATTTTAACAGAAAATACCAGCCCAAATCTCTGAGTAGAGAGCGAGCTTTCCAACTAGAATACTTCGGGATTGTACTCTTTCCTAGACAACTTCCAACTACGAACAGGACTACTGAGCGATCTTAGAAATGTATAAATCATTCCAGAGCATAGTATTATAAGTCTCGAACATGCTGGCGACGTGGGCCTTTTCGCTATTCGCTATTTTCGCTATTATAATAGAGAACTACACATACATAAAAAGTGCATCAATAATTCCAGCGAAAATCGGGTAAGCTCATTTTGCGTTAAATAAGCTATGGTAAAATTATTAGATTGTATCCATTCTCAGGTCAAATGCCAGTTTTCAATTATATTGGTCCCCATCTGACGACTCAGAAAAGGTTCAACTAGTAACTTTTATTCATTTGATAAAACCTTTAGAATTGCTGTGAAAATCATCATCAAAATAAAAGTTAACATTTACCCTGTTGGAGGTGATATAATTTTCTCATATTGCTGCGAAAAATGGTCAAGAATTGAGACATCATGTGGCTACTTTTCACCATATTCCTCTACAAGGTATGCTCAACCTTATTCTTCGAGTAGATAAAATCTCAAATAATATTTGGTTCTACAGAACGAAACTTGAAACTTGAATACGCTAAGCAACGTAGCTGAAATGCTTCTGTCCATCGTAGAAACTGGCATATGTGTGGACATTTCGCTTTTTGTCGAGTTTTATAACGGCCAAGAGAGATTTTTAAGCTAATTGGGGACTCAATTATATAGATTCAGAGATGAAGAAAAAAAATAGTTTCTTTTAATTTGAAGCATCTGGGGCGAAAGATTTTGAAAAGTCTCAACCCAGTAGTCAATGGAACACCAAACCAAGAATGAATTCATTGTTATAAAAGGAAGGTGCATTAAGATATACAAAAAATATATTTTGATGTTAAAAATTTATTAAAAATTTGTTTAAATAAATAAAATTATATATAAATATAAAAATATATATATAAATATAAAATAAAAATTTATTAAAAATTTATATTAAACACTGGTAAAAGTATTTGTATTTATAAATACAAAAATTATTGAAGCTGAAGAAGCTGAATAATACAGAAGAAATAAGGTAAACTAATCAAGCGAAAAGTTATATGGCTGGATTATTTAATATATTATGATTCGTTAAAGTGACTCTAAACAATACTAAATTCAACAATAAACAATACTGTACCATTTATTCCACACGATATACAAATAAATGGTGTGACTCGAACCAATTCGAATTTGGGCATTTGCTTTTGTTCATTATATACTCCACATACTTGAATACCATATTCGATGTCTTTATCGACAAGAAAATTGATAATGGAAACATTTCCTGGCGCTTTTTCTTCTTTTAATGATGAAATCTTCCATGAGACAAGTGGTGGTGTGCCCTGAAAGCTGAAGATTGGATTCCATAATGCTTCATTGATACCAAGATCTTTTAGATTATCTTACGATCATTATATAACATAATCCAGAATATTTTTAATTGCCATTTGGATTTGGATTTCATTATTTCGCTTATCATACCTTTGACTGAATGTTAAAATCTCAGTATAAAATTCAATATTCGAAGAATGGATATACAAAGATTATATTAATAAACATCTAAATTACACTAATTGGTTGAAATATTACTTGCATATTCGCTGGTCCATATCGTATATGATAATAGATGGGTTTACCAAAACCATTAACACTTTTCCACATAACGGTAGCGTTTCCGTTAGCTCCCCATACATCGATAATATCTGTGCACTGAGGTGCGAAATCGAAAATGAAATAGAGAATATTAAAAGTTGCACAGTAAATTAAATATTATATAGTAAAAAGTGGAATTAAAGACGATTTTTTCAAGCCGTTTTAGCAGTTTCCATCTTTTAAAAAAATTATTAATCCTAGCCTTGACGACATATTCTACTCGATCTGAATTTATCACAGTCCAGTTCAACTGATTGTTGTATGCTGAACGGCTCTAATCTAAGGCACTTTGGAAGTATTCGTACTTCCACCCACAAACGGCATTTTTCCTTAAGAATTTCTGCAGGTAGTGATATTCTCATTCGACCACCTCCACTAAACATTTCCTGAAAATGACTTCTTAATTTCTCTCGAGTTGATTACTAAATTATCTGCTTCGGTATGCATATAGCTATATAGCAAAGACGATCGAATATGACTTATCGAAATTTTCATATATTTCGGATTTTGCAGCCAAATCAGCGAAATGTAAAAACTTAGATAACCACTTAAGTTTAGTGGAGCGTGCCATGCAAATTGTGAAAGAAGGTATTAAAATTCATTGATACAAATTTGATTATATAAATAAGAATTTATAACTGGAAAATTACAATTGATGGCGTTGGCAATTCATCTTCAGGTGAATGACATTGAATTGGATAAACGGCGGGGCTCTCATAACCATAGATATCCGAGTCTTTATAACCTCGTGGAATTTTCCATTTTACGTATACTACGATATTCTTTTCCACATCATTGAAAGTCATTTCCTCCGTTACCACCTCAAATAAGGCTTGAATTATTGGTTGTGTTTCCATGTTTCCACACTTTATAATGTTAACTAATACAGTTTATTCAAGAAATATTTCGCTATGATGCTGAATTTTTGGAAATGAATATTTTTACAAGATGTTAAGATATAATTTCACCTCATCCACGTTGATTACGAATTCTGGTAGATTTACTGGTATAGCTCTTGGACGGTACACAATAATAGGATGTCTTGGGTCTAGTGACCTTACAATTACGATTATGCGGAACTGATAGTCACGACATGGGTCTGGAATGGCAAAAACCATTTCTGGCAGTGATGATGCACCCTGTCAATACAACTTAAAATTAAAGTGCTTCCATGTTTAGTAATATTTATTCTTCAGTTTCAAATTATTCTTGCAGTACTGTTCGATTGGCGGAGGATCAACAATTTTTATATAATATTTAGTTGGGTTTTTGTAATTAAAATATCTTCGTAACTTTGTGTTCTTTTTCATGCATTCATATTTATATTTTTCGATTACATGCTTTTTTTATTTAAAGTTGGATGCGGCCTTATAACTGCTTGGTTCCAAAGAATAAATGAAATAAATAACATTGTTAAATAGCTACATAAAATAGGTTGTCCGATAAATAATTTTGAGAAGCTTTTATCAGTCTACTTGGACACGAAATCTTCATCATTTATATATTGAGGAATATAAGGGCATGAAGAAAGTACATGCCCAGCTTAGCAAAAATAAATTCCATCGCAGCCAATCAATTAGCCAAAAAATCTAGTACGATGAATTTTAAAAGCAACACTTACAGCAAAAATCCATTCATTTGCTGATGTACTGACAGCGGATATCTCGAAAATATACATAAATGCATTTTCAACAGCATCAATTGCTATTCGAATCTTATGAGCGTCTATGTAATTTGTTTTTGCGGGTACTATATCCTCAACCATCCGTTCTAGAACTTTCCAAATTAATCTTTCATTGAAATGTAAATTTTATTTATATTTTTCGATTACATGTTAATCCATTTGCTCATCAGTATTATTGTAATTATTATTTATTATTATTGTAACCGATAAACTTCACGGAATATCGCTGAAAGAGGCAAAAGGTTTTCGAAGTTCATTATGAACTTTTCACTGAATATATTTCGACATCAGCCTAAGCTTGATTTTACCTTTTTATTTTTACTGTATCAAAGTCTGAGCGTATCTATTATGCAAATTCATATGATTTAGCCAACATAATAGCTATTCGAATGATTTAGTTGATTCGTTATACTTTCACATAATTATTCTTATTCTTACAGATATATTCTTTTAATCATTTGAAAATTCTGGCTATGATTATATATATAAGTCCATTGACTTTTCCATTAGGATTACAAGAATACAAGACTTAAGCAGAATGATATAATTTGACAGTCATTTAACTTTCACGTGAAAATTCGCATTTGTCGAGTTTATCACTTTCATTATTCTTTTTTTTTTTCAGTTTTCCTGCATTGAAAAAATTTTAAAGTTACCTTTAATCATATTTTCAAGGATACTATTGCATTGTCGATACCTGGTGTGTACAGGGCAATTGCAGTATATCGCATTTGGCTGAAAGCTGCATATATAGGTGGAAAAATGATGCGTAAAAAATGATTTCTGGAATAAAATCCTAGTTTTCATCATTGAATTATATCATGATGCATGTTAGGAGGTAAAGTGAAATGTTGCTTCGACTATGAGTTAAAGCACCATCGCTCTATCCAGCGGGTTTATTTAAACCAGAAATGTGAAATTATCAAAAAAAGGTTTTTTAGGTATTTCTACCAGTATTTGAGGCAATAAATATAATAAAGTATGAATTTTATGTCGTTAATTTCTTTCATCTCTCTTGGCATCATTTCATCTATCGTTCACTTTGTTATCCATAGTAAAGAAAAGTAAATAAAAGATAAGTGCTCAACATTCCCGGCTAGATTGGCTCAGCTGACTGTTAACACGATTAGAAATTGGAGAGTTTTGTGATAGAGAGGGTCGCCAGTGAGTGATATTGTCTTAACACTGGCTGGGCTTTCAATAATATCCATCGGTGAAATGGGTAATTGAAAATTTCTTAAGATTCATTCTCTCAAGAATCAGTTCTAAGAATCAGAAAAAAAATATATGAAGTGGTAGGGTTATTGGCATGACCTCGTATTAACTGGGAATAAAATTATAAAATTGTCACGATTGAGGACTATCTTATTGTTAAATGATCGTATTACAATGGAAATCCGTATCATAATATAATCGGCATATAAAAATGAGTAATTTACGTAATCATTTAATAATCAGCACTAGAATTATAAAATTTTATAACAATTTTAACGCCATATCACGAGCAATTCAGCCACATTTGGACGACTACACAATATTCACAGTATGGACTTTAGGGCTCACATTGAAAGATAAAATAACTATCATTTTTGCTCAATTTTAGGTAAAATTACAAACTGCTGATTTAAATTACTAATATCAAGCCAATGCAATTTCGAAAAATGAAACTAAAATGCTATTTGGATTGCTTTCGCATCGACGAAGGTGGTTCAATAATTTAACTTGAATTATTACATTTTATATATTCGATATATATTACCTAAATATCTTCTGATGCTTATTGATTTTTTCTAATATCTGGTTGTGAAAGTGATCAACTGCAACTACTAATGCTCTATATCCTTCTGATAAAAAAACATCCCAATGGAGCAGAAAACTTAATGGTGTTTTTTAATTGCACATGACAAATGATTGAACTAAAGCTGTTCAAATAATTGCGATGCGACAATGTTTTCTAGAGAATGGCTAATGAAATGCTAATTTTCAGTGGTTAAAGAAACAGGATCTCGATAAATTTTAATAATGGCCAGTTTCATTTGCAAGAACGCAGTAAAGAAAAATTTGCGCGATTTTTTTGTGAAAAATTATCACAAGAAATCATTTCAAATTGTTTTTGCTAATAATTCATAGCATTGCAAGTATTTGAAAATTCTAGGCAATTCTAGGCATCTATTTCCGCTCTCCTTGATTATGAGATTTAATTAAACTCGTAAGAGTCGTCAGAGTTTTACTCGAAAAAAGAATATAAGTGAGCCCGCAGCAAACTGGAATTTGGATTGGATATTATTTAAAACGAGGCTTGAGATGAAATCATTGCGAGTCGATGCTAAGAATTGTGGTGATTTAAAGTTAATTGTCGTTTGAGATAAGAGAACTGAAGCTTTTCATATAATGATAATGCCATTTTTCTTAATTCAAATGCTAAATTACCGCGTTTACACAATGATTTTTGTATTCTTTAAAGAACCGGTTGCCTAATTTTCAATGCCTTCAGGCTAATTAAAATTTTGCAAAATAAATATAGAAATTTTAATTTAATGAACGGTCTTTTTAATACATTTTTGCAGAGATTTTTTGTGAAAAAATAGATTTATATGGATCAAAGTGTCAGTTTAGATGAGTATAATATATAACACACTGATTTTATGGTCAGTGAGAATATCCTTGAAAAGACTGCATTAATAAAATAATAAAATGTTCCCACTTGATTTCATAATAGAAAGAATAGCAAAAGAAAGAATAAAAGTGCGATCCCATGTAACTTAAATCGTTTATATTGGGGATAGGGTGGCTCAGTGGGTTGTTGCTCGATTGGGAGCGCTGATGCTGATGAAGTTCGATTCCGAACAGGAGCAAACCTGTACAAAAATCCGGGTGATGCTGGCGA
Organism: Dracunculus medinensis; assembly: GCA_900625125.1. Taxonomy (NCBI): domain Eukaryota; kingdom Metazoa; phylum Nematoda; class Chromadorea; order Rhabditida; family Dracunculidae; genus Dracunculus; species Dracunculus medinensis. Next base: position 275,936 of record UYYG01001189.1, read on the forward strand.
CTCACCTGTACTTTTATCGCCAAAGAATTCCCTGGCACATTGTTCAATGCGCCAAGCCAGTGGAGCGAGTTTAACCAGTAATGGTGAGGACTCTTAAGAAGAAAAAGAAGAAATCGTTTATATAACCAGTAAAGGTCCATGAGGTTCAGACAATTGGCATCAATTATACAAACTATGACTTGGTCATTATAATACAAGAAGAAGACGCGATATAATTGGTCTCCTTTATAAACTATCAATGAAAAAATTGTTATTCATCAAATGATATGTATATGTATATGTAATTTTACGCATCCAAGTAAAACTGTGGTTGAATTTTCTAATTTGATTAAATTTCATTTATTCGAATTTTAAGTTTTTACTCATTTTATCAAATATTTTAAATATTTGTACTCATCAAATTACTAGCAAGAAATAAGATTTTTTAATTTGGCATTATTACAAAATGCATTATTATAAAAAAAACTTACAGTACCAGCGCTCATGCATTTTGTATAGCATTCCACAGAGCACTGTGCTCTTCTGCTGATCGCCACAGTTTGTAACAATAATACCATAAACGACAGTAATAATTTAGGCATCGCCATTGCTAAAAAAAGTAAGAATGTATTTTTATCATGAAAAACGTGCTAATCATCGCCGATTGTTTTATTGCGATTGTCTGCCAAAATTGGCGCGTTATTAGGAGTTCTGTGCAAAATCTTATCACATGGATTTAAATTTGCTTTCTGTCGTATTTAGTGACCCTTCATCCATAGCATAATTTTTGGAAATCATCAAATATTCTTAAAACGCCTTAAATATTCTTTGCTCGAGGCATAAATACCATCTTTCCTACACTGCATGTCCTTTCTTTTTTTTCTAAGAGCCCTCACCATTACTGCTTAGACTGGCTCCACTGGCTTATCGTACTGAAATGCCAGGGAGTCCTTTGAAGTTCAGATGAATCGCCAGCATCGCCGGATTTTTGAATAGGTTTATTTTTGCGAGGATATGATAGAACCTCAACATCGGCTCTCAGAATTGAGCAACAAGCCACTGAGCCATTCTGTCCCTCCTTGCCGTCCCCTACTACCTATCCTATTAAATATCAACTAATAAATAAAAAAAACGAACTCGATTAAGACAAGATACCGAATTTAGCGCATTTTAAAACAACGACTAGATTTAACCAACCAGTAACCAGTTAACTTTAAAAAAAGTTATAATAGAAATTCTTCAGCAATCACGAATTTATAAAAAAGGTGGTTATTTAAGAAATTAAATTAAATTAAACTTGAAAAATGCAAAAGAATCAGCTGGTCAACATTTTTATGTATTTCATTTTGCGGAATAATGTGCAGAAAGGAAATTTTAAAATGCATGAGAATCATGCGTGATTAGTTGTTCATAATAAATCGCTTCTTGCTATATAAAAGAAAATAGCCATTTCCATATGCAAGTCGATAATAGTGCATTGGTGGCTTAGTGCAAGATGATTACCCTCATTGAGAATCGAGAGTGATTCGGCTTTAAAAACCATGCCCCATAGGGCGTCAATATCATCGAAAGATGAAGACAATAAAGATAGAATGGCTCAGTGGATTGCTGAGTTTGGAGCGCCGATGTTGAGGTTGAATATCCGGCAGGAATAAACCTGTAAATAAATAATAAATCAATAATAATAAATCAAAAATTAGGACGATGTTGCCGACTCACTTATTCTATCGCTGAAATCAGTCCCTGGCAAAATTTGTCCAACAAGCCAGTGGAGCGAGCCTCACCAGCAGTGGTAAAATTTTTAAAAATTTATTATCGGCTATTTATCTATATGGAATTATATGTCTGAGGGATTTTAAGGGTCCCTGAGATACTTTCAAAAGGAATTTTAAGCCAAAATCATTTTCACAATATGACAATTAGTAATAATATATTAATATCAGAAAATTTATGTAGTTTTAATTGCCAATAAGATAATCATCGAAGGTATAACTCGCAGAAACAAAAATTACCATAAATTTCTAAATTTCGAAGAGCCTTGGAACAAAATATTTGGGAATTGTTCTATATCATCAAACTCGAACAAGAAGTTGAAATGAATAAGATAAAGCACCTATAAGGATTAGTTATAGTCAGATTTGCAAAATTCTCTTAAATTTTGCACAATTTTATTGATTAAAAGAAGTTATTTTAGACAAAATTCGACAAAATTATGCCCATTTCGTTCTAATCCTATTAACTGATTCGTTTCCCCTAAAATTTTACTTACGTCAATATGAAATGAGAACTCACTATTTTTACTGATACAAATCTAAAATAAGATTTAAAATTAAATAAGATTTAAATTAATCAAATATGACCATATATAATTAATCAGAACTGAAAGAATTCTGCGAAATTATCAGAATTTAATATGTTAAAATTGGGTTGCAACAAAATTCGATACAAATTCATTGGTTCTTTTGGAAACCTTTAATTACTACTGAAGATAAATAAGTGAATAGTAAAGATCTTCAGAAGATATCCAATGAATACGGCGACTATATCAACACAAAATTTTGGCATTAATCGCTTAAAAAATTGAACAAATTTGCTAGATAATTTACTGAAAAATATTTTTTGTTTGTCATGATATGTTGCATCATTAAATAATTGATAGAAAAGTTAGTGCAAAAATTCGATTAATTATATATTAATTATATTATTATCGATCTACTGTCCTTAGAAGCACGATTGCAAAAACCATTTTCCACGTTTTTTTGAAGGCATAAGAACATTGAAAAATATTTGCAATGGTTATCCCTTCATCGTTAGATAGTTTATGGCACATGCAAATTTGCACTCTTTTCTTTACGATCTATATTTGACAAATTTCTTAGCTCTTGTTAACGATTTCCAATCGAAAAAACACTGAAGCAGTTCGAACTGAAGCAGTTCCTTAAATTTTACGAAACAAAAACGTCGAAATATACAGGAAACACAAGTAATGAATGGTATGAGAAGTGCTAAAAATATATAATGAAATGGAACGACGTAGATGCTACTTACTACTACTTTTATTTGGAGCAAACCACAGAGAATACGACATCCACTGATTAACAGATTATTAAAAGAAGAACTATCCCTAAATACATCAGCACTTTCAACATAGACTATGATTAACAGATATTCATAATTTATTTTGCCCTTCAGCTTATAGAAGAGAATGATTCAAAAAATATGAACAACAAACCTCACCTCTTTTCATTCGACTAGTTTCGTTAAATAAATCCATTTCGCTCTCATCATAATGCTTGAAATGAAATGATGATCTACGCAATGCACAACACTATTTGCCCCGCCGATAGTAAAGCTCTCATTAATGTACTCCCTATCTCCAAACAGCCCTAGGGTTCTAAGCTCATTTCTTCCGCATTCACAAGTCCTTCATCATTTGTAATTCTTGACTGGTACTTGAATAAAATAACTGGAAAAACTTAAAATTAATATAATGAATTCTAAAATGTCATATTAAATGTATACAAAGCTGAATTATCCTAGAGGATATATGCAGTGAAGTAGCATGTCTCTATAAATCAAAGAGGATTAATCAGAAACCATTATTTAGAAGACAGCGCTGATACTATGAAGTTCAAATAGAATATGCCAGCTTAACTAGATAGAGAAATTGCATAGAAATCAATTCACAATGACTTGAGTGAAATTTGAGGCATTTGAGAAGACGTTTTGGGTCAACAGTGGGCGGGCAACAACTTTATATTCGCCTTTCGACCATCACTGACCGTTCATTGCTTGAATAAAAATAAATAAAAAAAAAATTAGAGATTCCTTACCATTACTGGTTAAACTCGCTCCTAGTTTGTTACATTGAGCAATATGCCATTGGAGTTCGTTGGCGATAGAAATACAGGTGGGTCGCCAGCATCACCCACATTTTTGTACAGGTTTGCTCGTGAGGAATCGAACTTCATCAGTATCAGCGCTCCCAATCGAGTAATAACCCACTGAGCCAGTTTATCCCTTCATTGCTTGAATGAACTTGAATGAATCTGAAAGTCTAATAAGAATTTGAAATGCTCAGTTCCTCTATGAGATTCAATGTTTTCTGAGAAGGCTATTGAATGGAAATTTTGGCTTAAAACATGCTTCTAATGCTGTTAAAAAAATAAGTAAATGGTGTCATAGTACTTAGTAAGCGCTCGCCTTTTCTGATTATGCTCGTTCGGCTATCTGTTATTAGTGAAAAATTGCTGCCATGGAATCACTTGATCATAGAAGTAAAGATACATTGCCAGTATTGCTCGCTTTTTTTTGATCACACGTTTACTTCCCTCTTTATCGGAAGATTGTAAGGTGGAAGTAATGATTGTATTCCTTAGAAATTTAATTAAAGATATCGTTAAAACTTCAAAGTTTTATTGAATACTTGGTTTGGTGAATCAATCTCCGAACTAAATTATTTGATTTTCAGTCTAATTGCGAACGTTGCAAAAATAATTTACTTCACGAAAAAAAGAATCTATGGTGATAAGCTATTGCTAAAAAGGAAAAAAAAGAGGACGAAAATCTATGCCTTACACAAGAACTTGAGTTAATGTGTGGTACCACTATATCCCGGATTGATAAAAAAAAAAAATGAAATAGATCAAATGTCTGATTAGGCTAATTCTCTAATGATTACTAAAAAGGCTACTGATGGATAGAATTCGTGATAAAGAAAAAATATGCCTAAAGCCATCTTTGTAAAATGAATACACTCCACTCTAGAAATTTAAAAAATTTATAACTTGTGCGAACATATATTTTTTTTCTGCGCCAATTAATGAAGTTCTGTTTAAACATTATTCGGATTTGACCAAAGAAAGTCCACCGATAATACAACAAAAAATGCGCAAAATGATTTATTGAGAAATTGCCCAGTATTTTTCAATTTTTTTTCTATTTATCGCCATTCACTACAAATAGATGGGATTGAAAAGAACTGAGATGAAAAAAAATAATTAAAGAATATGATAAAGGCGACCGAAAAAAATTCAGGCACAATAAGATAAGCCATATCAACCAGAATAAGTCAACTTATAAGATAGAAATAAATCAAAATTTCAAATTTAAACAATGTTTAGAAATTGATTAAATACCGACTCGCTCCAATTTAAGCTGAAAATTCACGCACATCTAGCAAAATTCACTATTTTTGTGTTTGACTGGTTCAACTGACGGCTAAACTTTTTAATGAGAATTAGAGATGAAGAGATGAATCACTAGCACAAATGGATTTCAGTTTTAAGGACAGGTTACTAGGTGCAAGAGCCGAACCTATAATGCTTGATCTCGGCCAAAGCAATAGGCCAGTCAACCATTCCTTTCCATTTTGGATATTATTATTTCCGAATAATATTTTCTATAAAATTATAGTAATCTAACTTTAATGATCGAAAGGGGCATAATGGCTCAATGGGTTTTTTCGGGTAGTCAGTGTTGGAGTTCTATTCTCGATAGACGGAAATCTGTTTTTTAAATCTAGGACTTCTACCGCCAACTTATTCGCTAGCAAAACCGGTCCAATAAGCCAGTGTAACCTATCAGAAATGCTGAACACTCTTAGAAAAAAAAACATGGTCGAAATAGTCAAATCATAAATTTAATCCAGGTTCAATACTATTTTCATTTTTCAGCACAAATCTAGGAAAATAAGGGTTAACATAAATTAAATTTAAATTTTTTCTTGTTTGTAATTCTTGTTGATTTATTACTATATAAAAACAACTAAAATAAAAACTTTAAAAAAATTTTCGTTAAATTAAATTTAAGGTCGAAATATTTTCAATCAATCTGTTAGTAGATTTTCTGAATAATTTAAATCACTATGATTATATGTCGCTATAAATTTCCGGTAGTTCTGAGACTCATCTGCACTTCTATCTTGAAGATACTCTTTGGTAAAAAGGTAAGTGCCTTAGTAGAAAGTGGAATGGTCTTAGAAGAATCACAATTGATTTTGATTCATTAGGAAAAAGATTATTTATATAATGACCTGTTAAGCCCATGACTTTTACGTAAATATAGTAATATACTAATATAGAAAGTATAGAAAAATATGCGCTTTTCAAATGAAAAATTATTGGATTTGAAAAGAATTCTTTTTCTTGAGCGAATTCTTGAGGAAAATATTATAAGCAATCGTCTTTCAGTAGATGAGAAATTCAAGGGATTTTTCATGATAATTATCATTTAATTACAATTTTTCTTTAGAAGTACTTGATTCACCATTGACCTATCTCTCTCACAGTGCAAATCTATAATAAATTGCTCCGTTTAAAATATTGCCGTTTGCGAAGAAATTTATTGCAGTGATCTAATATATGAGAAATATACTTTATTTTGTTTATTATAACGATAGAATTTCTATACTAATTTAAGGATTTAAGAGGATTTTCTTTCAGAAAATTTGATCTTTCTATTTTTTCGTATGTATGTCCAGTTTATATACATCCCATCGGCAATTCTCAGTGCATAATTTTAGACGAACTAAGCTTGGCTATAGAAGTTATCATCTAAATTGAAAACATTGCGAAGAAAACGGAGAAATTTTAAGCAGATGATGCACACCGTTTGATGCTAAATTACTCTTAATAATGCTTGAAATTTCAGCATGAAGACACCTCACTTTTAAAGATAATAGAGACTATAAGTTCAAATAAAAATCAAAGGTTATTCGATGGGTGTCTTCATCATGAATGAGTAAAAAGTGCATCCTAGGCGCTCAAAAAAGATTCTTGCAAGACTAATTAGCAAATTCGCTTGAGAATCTACCATGTTAAATGAAGGGAGATCGCCGTTTGCATCCCAAATGATTCTCATTTCTCATTCTAATAGAAAGTTTTTTAAAAAATATGGATAAAATGAATTGATTTAATGAATATAATGAAAAATAAAACAAAATTAAATTACAAAAACCCAAGACAATTTTTGAATCACTTTCAATTTGTTTTTAATAAGTTCACTTAAACTTGACGAACGGTAACATATCGTGAAGTGCCAATTTTTCACCATTTTCGGCGTATACTGTGTTTTTGGGAAATTTTTTATATGCCTTTAAATCATACGGATAGGTATTATTAATCTTACTAATGGGAACTTCCTAATGTATTTATTTAATAATTCAGGTAATAGGAAAAAAAGAAAACACACGTATTCAAATGTAAATCAGGAACAGTGAAGTTTGATAATTGGCATTTATGTTGTGTAAAAATTGAAAAAAATACGAATTTTTTCTATCCTTGAATTTTCTTCGGATATCGTTAACGCCTATAAGAGTGAGTAGCTTGCACGAAATAATCGTTGAAATATTCAACAGTTTTCTGGAAAACTTATAGGTATTTTTGTTGAGTCTCAAATTGGCTTGTGATTGTAATATATTGTGATACAGTGGTGGTCAAAAGCACATTGTAAGCCTCAAGCAAAATGAAAAATATTTAGCCTTTTGGCAACAAGTCGAACTCATCAATATTAATTTAGTATTAAATGAAATATAATGTATTGTACTTTCATTACCAGTGGCACGCAATTGTTGGAAACCATCGTGTCTACATGTTTCATCATTGTTTCACTTTTAAAGCTTAATTTTATATTTCTTCATATTTGAAGCAAAATGTACAGGCATGCCTGAGGCGTCCCCAAAAATTTTGCTAAAAAACGTGGCAAATTTTGTACCCTCAACTCAACTGTAATAATATATTCCACTTGAAAGTGCTATTTATATTATAATTTTAGAAAATGACACATTCAGTCTGTGCTCCAATTAATCGGAGGAATATAGTGATTATGAATGATTGTTTTTTATTTTTTTAATCAACGGTACGTTATACTGTCTTAATGCCCGCCTTATTGTTCGTGATATAAAACTTCTGCAGAACTCATATTATGACAATAGCCTGAGCAACAATCATTCATCTATGCCCCCTAGTGCTTGCGAGAAACATAAAATTTGATAATGCTGTGTGGCCGAGGTAATATTGTAATTAATTATTCCCGCATCATTTCATTATGGAGAATTATCTTATGATAATAGTGGAACTTTCTTCATTTAATAATATATAGTATTATTAGTTGACTTCACCGACCGCAAAGGCGTTTTGATGGATTTATTTCGATTCCATTTTTTACTTCATTTTGAGATTCATTTGTTTTCTTTTTATCCATTTTTTAAAAATTTCTTCCATAAATTTTTTGTTTTTTGGATCATTTCTTATTCATTATTCTTATTCATTCAAGTTTCGATAAGCCAATAGTTCAAAGGAAGGCTACATGTTTATCTGATCTGCGAACGCAGTTCATCAGTTATATGCTTAATGACGAGAAAGCTGACCATATTATTTAATTTTTTAAATTTTTAGAAAAAAAATATAATTCTTATAATGATTTCATATCTCATGCCTAATTTTGTGGTCAATTTCTTTATGAAATGGGATATAAAAGAGATATAAAAAGCGATACTGGAATAGGAATGAAAAGATTTCTCTTCTTATAATATTAATACAATGATTCTTTAGCAACCATGTACTTATTTTATGGGATAATAGATAATCAAACCTCGCGAAGTGCGATACTTTCCTATTTCTTTTTAATCTTGCAATGTTCAATTTATTATGACCACATCAGGTTGGAGAAATAGTACTATGACAAAAAAAAGAGGAATAAATTTTTCAATAAATGCAGGAAGAATTTTAATAAGAAAGCAGTATGGATTTGGACAATCTTTTTCTCCTTCTAACAGCACTCAATATTTTACCACCAAGTATTCACCAAGTGGCATAATACCACTCTTCTTCTTCTTATAGCTCTCACCAGTACTAGTTAGGCTGGCTCTAACGGTTACAAGGATAGGAGATAGGACGTATCTAAGTGGTGCGGTATGATGCCGTTGTCGACAGTGATAGAAGACATTCCTTTTTCCATAGTCTAAGTCAATTCCTGTGGTGGACGATGGAAAACGTGCCCTAACCTGCGAAGGCGATGCTCTGTGATAATATTATTAATACAGGTGGTGTTTGAACGAAGATGGATATGATCATGTGATATTTTATCCACTCGACGGACCCGTAAAATGTACCTTAGACAAGAGTGGTCAAAGCCAGATAATTTCTTAATATCCTCCACTCTCATGGGTTATGTCTCAGAGCCATATAGCAAGATCGAACGAATCACGGCTATATAAATGTGGACTTTCGTTTTGCTATTATCCGGGTTGTAATTTCGTCTTGTGTACGACCATTCAGTATTAGATTGGATCCAAGGTATTTAAAATCGGATATTTCTTCAACCAGCAATTTGTTCATAAAAAGAGGCATTTTGTCAGCATCTTGTATATAAGACGAAAAGACTTTCGTTTTAATTATATTGACCGTGAGTCCAATTCTCGCTGCAGTTGCTGACAAGTTATTTAGTATTACTTTCATTTCGCCATAACATTAGCAAAAAAGACCACATCATCAGCTTATTCAAGATCCGATGTTCTGGATTGATTTCTCTTGAATTCCAACAAGCGGTGTCCATTATCCAGTCTAACATATAGTTGAATATTGTAAGGGAAAAGACAGAACCTGACGGACACAAGTTCTTATTTTGAAGGAATCTGTTAGTTCGACATATACAAAGACCTACGCCGACCTACGTTCATAAAATGCCTTTAGAAGTCGAATGATCTTCTCTGGAACACCGTCACCTGCAATTCGTCTAGCATCAGCACCAGCACCCTTTAAAGCGCCGCACTATCAAAGGTAGCCGCAAAGTCGATGAAATAGATTACAAATATTTGAAGCGATGTTCCACCACCCTTCCTAACGTGAATATCTGGTCAGCACATCGCATCGCGGCTCTGAATCCAGCTTGATTAAGGCGCATCCTGTTGTCCAGTACTGCCATAAGTTTACTGAGTAAAAAGGAAGCAAAAATTTTCGCTGAGACGTCTATTAGGCTGATTCTTCGATAATTATCGCAGTATGTCCTATCATCTTTCTTGAGAATTGGGAGCAGAATTGCTTTGCTCCAGTCATCTGGTAATATTTCTTTTTTGCATACCAGAGAGTACTTTGTTGAAGGTGCATTATGAAGGACGATGGACAACATTTGAACAGCTCAGCTCGAAAACCACTTCCCCCTTGAGTCTTATTGGCCTAAAGCTTATGGATAACTGAAATTATTTCTTCTTCTATTAGAGGCTCGCAATTGCAAGCGTATGGTTAGGCAAACGTATCAACTATATCAGGGGCAACAGATGGCGCTTCATGGTTAAGTTTGGCCTCAAAGAATTCCTTTCATCTTATGAGGCGATCCTTCATATTCGTAATAGGCACACCATTGCTATCTCTTATCATTTCACTAATTGTTTCCCGTGTTAGAGTTGCTTTATGAAGAAGGTGGAATATTTTCCAATTTTTGCCTGATCAATAGTGATTTCTATCTCGCCTTGCTGCTGTCGTTGAAGTTTTTCGAAGTATCCGATAGTGAGGATCTTGACATTCATGCTTTGGCAGCTTTTTCAGACAATTGGACAATTCAGCTAGCGCATTTCCTACTACTATGCCCTAGCGCGGAACTGGCTGACTTTCGGAGACATTCGTTCCGTCGGGACAAGTATTCATTTGCCGTTCGAGAAAAATCATTGATATTTATACCATTAAGATGCTTCAATAAACGGTTTGAAATGCGATCCCTGAATCTTTTAGTTTGAAATTACTGAAAAATCTTGGTGAGTGCTATTTTCTGTGAGTTTTCAATTTTATGCAGATCTTGGGTCAAACCATAACATGGTCAGACCCATGAAGATTGCCCGTTTCACAGTCTCCCCCGATTATGACCATATCATGTTTCAATAGAAACTTTGTTAGCAGTTGAAGTTTCACATAGAACTTGTCTTTATCCCTGTCATCTGCCGACAAAGTTGGAGCATAGACATTGATGAGCAAGATATTGCAGGATTTACCCTTAAAGCGGACATAGGTCATACGGTCTCTTACCGGTTATCGGTTTCCACTCAATTAAAGCGGAATGGGCCTTGTCAGACATGACAATCGCTACGCCATTTGTTCGAGTTATTCGAAGCACCACAGCGTTCTGATGTTCCACGCTAACACGGCTAATACCTCGCCGCGCATTCAGAGGGCTGTTCCCCTTGATGGGTTTTGAGAAATTACCCTAGTTTGCGACTCATTTTATTTACCAGCCTTCGGATCGCTTTAAGCCCGGATTGTATACTTATCGCATGTACCACCGAGTATCATGCGCATAGAGAAGACGCCGTATCAAGAATATTTGATCCTTTCAACTAGAAAGACACTTGTGGATAGAGTTGCAAGTGAGCCCCCAGCAGCCATCTGGTTTTTTGATATGGCAGATTTATCGAAGGCAAGTGTAATACGTTATTTTATAATATTATATATATATATATATTTATTTTTATATATTTTTATATATATATATATATATGTATATTTAATATATTTATATATAGCATAAGGTGAAAGAAAAATAAAGAAAAAATCAAATTTAAGAATAGAAAGGAATAAAAAAAGAAAATTAAACTAAAAAAAGTTTGGGATGTCCAAACAGTAATCGGTTATCAATCAATAATATCCAATAATAATAACAATTATTCATATTACATTTTAGTTGATCGGTTGAACGAATCGAACTAATTACACACTGTTAAATTCGGTTTTAGCTCCAACTATTTTAAGATTAAATTAAACAAATAAGCGAAAAAATACAATCGCGTTAACAAATATTTGCACGATGTTTTCGTCATTAATTTCCCTTTTTGGTTGTTTATTTAGAAACTCAGCGTAGTCATGCATAATAATTTTTTAAATAAATATTTTAAGTGTATTGAGTATATTTGAACATATTTTGAGCAACTTTGAAAGCGAGCAGAATGTCAAGATTTTTTTGCATTCTGCAGTACTTATCATCTCTGGTTTGGCAGATTCCATTTGCTTTTACTATTAGGACGAAATTTTTTCAACCAGAGAGTCATTTTGGAATAGAAGTCTAGGTGGGTCGTAATCAAGACACTAATGGTAAATCGCTTGTTTCAGTGGCTTTGCTCGAGAAGATTTTGCTTTTGTTATTTATCATTTATTTTTATTGGGATGCAAGGTGTGATCATTGCTCCAGTTGCCCTCTCAAACATCAGAGACAAGCTTGCTAAGTGATTCTCTAGCAAAAATTAATTTTATACTAATAGCCATTTGAGCAAGCATAACCAGAAATAATGCATTGACCACGCACTGATTTTCTATAATATAAATGCAATCTGGACTTTACGCCTGTTGCAGATGAACATCAAAAAAAGAAGAAAAACTCATCCAATCCTGATATAACAAATAAACAAAGGCGTCGATCTGAAGAAATTGCCTTCAGCGACAAAAAAGTTTCTTAAGATTGTTATTAAATATCATGGATTTACTAATCAAAGTTTTGTAATTAAATGATCCTCGCAAATATGAAAGAAACCTGGAAAAATTAAAAAAAACTTCTTTCTTGGCTGATGATAAATTGCTGTTAACCAGCTGCACTTGGTTACTGTAAACCAGTCTACATCACTTTCCAATTAGCACATGAATCTTCAAATTAACGAATCTTCTTCGATATTTATTCAAACGCTATTTTTTAAATGATTTTCATTGTTTTATAACTTTAGGCAAATTTTCTGTTGATAAATTTAAAGAAGTTGTTAGTATTTTCCTAGCTCTTAGATTAATTGCGCCGGCTTGGTAAGTTAAAATTATTTGCCAAGGAATCAAGTGGTTGATAGAGATGAAAGTGGGTCCTAAGTGCACCACTCGGATTTTTTAATAACAGATTTATTTGCGAAGGAAGCACAAAGCGCAAAAATTTAAACCAATATCCACTTGGCTGCCCGGTTGATTATGATGAACAAAAATTTCAAAAGATTGTTTATGTGAACAAATAGTAGGAGTACATATTTTTGCACTCAATCGATGCTGAATCTGAAACATTTGAAATCTTTTTGCACAAAATAATCTGCTTGGCGAATGAAAAGAATTAAGAGCAAGAATTAAGGCATATTGATGTATGTTTCTCATTTATGATAAAACGGAAGTTTAGAGTTATAGAAAAAACGAAAAAATAAATCAGTATTTGGAAAATTAATACGAAAAATTTACAGATAAGCATTCGAAATTAGAATTTCTATAGACAGAACCCTAATATCATGTAAAATTAAAGCACAATCAGTGTTTTTCGATTAGCCATGAAATAGAATTAGTCATTCTATATATTTGTAGACTCAAGTTATAACAAAAATATTTCGGCAACATATGGTACCATCCTGATAACCAACGGACAATCATTATTACCAATAGTCCAGTATATGATTTTAATGTCAAGGTTTATTTCAACAGTCGGAATTTCTAGGTTCTTTATAGCTACCAACAGACATTCAAAATATACAACAGAGATCGAATAAAACAAATTGGAACTATATAGCTTATAACAATACGAATAACTTGATAATATCAGTAAACAAGAATAATAATAATCCTGTTCAAGGTTACATTAATCAACATGCAACAACGATGCAATGTCCAATGTCGTTTCGATTCGTCGAGATAATTCACCAGCGCTACCACCGCCAATTCGATTCATAAACGAATCACCGCCACCTCCATATCCTACTGTCGCAAATAGACGATGAATTTGTGCAGTAAATCAATAAATTTTCAATCACTTTCAATAAATTTAGGCCGAGATGATTTACTTTTAGTGCTTAAAAAGTGTAGAATATAGCACTATTACTTGTTTACGACACTCAGTAAATTGCTTGCATGAACCTAACTGGATGTAACCTGAGCCAACCCATATCTATCAAATAAGTGTTGCATTTTTGCAACAACAGGTTCTTGCAAAAATCAAACGAGCAACTGACCGACGTCAGTTCAAAACATTATCACTTAAGTTAAACTGTTAATGAAAAATTTGATTTTATAAAATGGACAAAAAATTAAAAGGCTTTAAAATTCAAATAAAGATTCATTTTTTTCCTTTATTCGCTGTGGTTAACTCTCACCATTTCTGGTTTGACTCGCTTTGCTGGCTGTTGCTATCGCAAAGCACGATTTTTATATGTTTATTTTTCTAGAAACTTTTTGTCTTTCATTGCAAATATTATATCCGACGTGCACGACATGCACGCAATTTGCACCGCCCTTTCATCTGCAAGATTTACCTGAAAATGGAAATTGATGGTAGATTAGATTTATACAATTCGCTAAACGAAATGTGAAGACAATAATCTGCTACATTTCTAAAAACGTTTGAAGCGAAAAAAATTTTAAAATTTTTAAAAAATTCAAACTGAAAATTCAAAAGGTTTTCAATAATTAACAAAAATACAAAATAAGCGCAGTACCACCATCAATGAAAAATTGCATACTTTAAGGATACTTCCATTACTTCCATTACTTCATAGGTGCTTCCTTTTTTATGAATGGGAATTTGATATGTGACAACTTCCAAATCTTGGGATTAAGGCCAGATTTCATAATGTCCTTATAAATTGAAAATTAAATAGTGAAGACTCAATGAAACTGCACATTTTTTATAAATTATTTGTGGAATATTATTGGGACCAGCTGAAATGGACGGCTTAAGTCTATTTAAAACATCATAAGCATACAGTAGCGTTATTTCAACCTCATCGAGAGAAGTGCAACAAATTAACCTAACCTCTAACCTCCTCCCACCTCCTTCTCCTCCTCCTCTTCCTTCTCTTCTCTTTTTCCTGCAAATTCGTCTTATTATAACAAACATTGAAAAACGAAGTTATGTATCGAATTGATTTTATTATAATCAAGATTAAATATTGCCAAGATATTCTTTATCTTTCATTACTAATTCATTATTTTCAAAATTCATAGGTAAACCGTCGCCAAAACGGCTCTTCCTACAAATTGGGCAGGTTTTTGCATACTTGTAGTCCAACCAAAGTGAGAAGTGCTTGATTAAACGAAGAAATCTCTGTAACGTGAAGCTGTGTCCTTACATCGTCTCCTCATACTTTTAATAATTTTCGTCGCTTTACTCAATTAATTTTATTAAAAATCACTAACGGATCGGATTTTGCGTTAAATTTCGAACAATTTGATGACCAGAAATGCGTAAAAATTTCGCGCACTGGAAATAATTATAATTATGTTGTTGACTTATAATAATTCACATTATTTCGGATTCATAACGAGTGAATTCGGGAATATAGTTGTGACTGAATGAAAACATAGAGATGCAAGAGGACAAAAAGATGTTTAAGACGAACAGAGCAGATTTTCGGAAATTAAAGAGGAGAAACAGACTAGGGATCAATGGTGCCGAAATCCTTGAACGATGGAAGCAATTAATAGAATCACCAGCGAGGAAGTCAGCGATAGAAGGACCTATAGACAAAAAACAAGTGAAACAAATCCTCGCGCCAACAGCGCCTAATTCTCAACCAGAAAACTGAGAGTACCACATCAGCCTTTTGTGAAGGTGAACGAATCCAAGAAGAAAAATCGGAAATATTGTGCTGTAAAATAGAATATTCGAATAGCATTGTCTTAAAACAGAAACAGAAAGTTGTAGAAATTTCTCGAATGCGGCTTCGCTGGTAATTTGGTTCAGTAGCGCATGTACTCAAGGAGAGAAAAGGGATAAAGGGGAGCGCTGTCAAAAAGGGTGTTTCGTTAAAAGGATGTTTCGGGGACGGGGTTTTGGGCTACGAAGAGGAACTGGTTTATTCCTTGTACGGGAAAAGTCGAAGAGCAAGTGGAAATAAATTCAGTTTCAAATTTTTGCTGAATTTTTTTAAATGGCTTCTACAAAATCGTTTCCAATGTTTATTTTGTGCTCTATCATGTCTAAAACCAAAATAGAGAAGTTGAGGGAAATTTTTAATTTTTTTTGCATAGAAAATTAAAGGAAATTTTAACGCTTTTTAAAAGGGTTAAAATTTGGTATTAATTGGTAACATTGATATTCGTTTGTTTTGTGGTGATTTCAGTTTTATAAATCTGTTATGATTTTACTCTCATTTCCCTCCCGCATTGTAGTTTCTTTCGGCGTTCGCCCATTTGCCGACTTGTCATTCATTCGCATTGGTATGGTCACTCCGGTCATCTACCGTAAAACCAAGCCATATGAAATTATATGAAAAAGTTAAGATATGCCTAGCCATACCAGTGTGAACAATTGATTAGGTGAACAATTAACAACATTTTTTTTAGCTATTAGTTATACTTCTTCGAATAATTAGGCTGTTGTTACATCATGGAGATAGAACGAAGTGATATTTTCTCAGAGGTAATTGCTTTTTAAGATTGTTTATCAAATTATTCAATAATTTTATCCCGACGTATTTTTTCTGCTCAATTTTTTCAGTCCTCGTTTTTGACGATTTTAAAAGCTGCTTTTTCATCTTACTTGCAGATCGGCAAAGATGTGGAAGAATTGCAAAAATTGCTGTCAATTGCTTCACGTCCATTTGTCAAGAAAATACTTGGCGAACTAATCATTAAACGTCAGAAGGATGCATGTTTTTCACATTTTTTTTTATTAAATATTTCTCCTTCGTTTTACGTTGAAAAAGTTGAAAAGCGATTTTTATTATATTTTGTAATTCAGAACTCTTATAGTAAAAGCGTTTTAAACCACAAACGATTCTGCCATTGTCCGTGAAAATTATTCATTTTTTGTTATTAAATTACATTATCTTCATTTCTATGATTTTTCAAGGCTGAAACATTGAAAGCGAAAGGCAATCATTTTGCTGTATCGCAAGTCAGTTCATCTAGTCTTCCATTACCTACAGTTAAAATTACTGATTATGGTGAGATTTTTTTGAAATTATTTTGCAAAATTAATTATAATACGCATCTTAATTTTAAAATGATATATTGTCGTATGATTTATTTTAATTCATGATGCTTTCAGCATGGGATGAAAGTCAAAAGTTCGTGAAGTTGTATTTAACTTTACCAAATGTGCAAAGCTTACCTGAGGATAGGATACATATCTCTTTCAGTGAAAAGTATTTTTATTTATTTGTTTAGAAAGCAGTTGAACATTATGTGGAACGATTGAAAAAATAAATGTAGGAAATGAAGAAATAAATAAGTAACAAGGCTTTCAAGGCTGAAACATTGAAAAATTGAAAGTGAAAGGCTATCATTTTGCTGTATTGCAAGTCAGTTCATCTAGTCTTCTATTATCTGCAGTAGAAATTACTGATTATGTAAGTAACACAGATGAATCACAAAAAAAGTGAGGTTTTGAAATTTATAGTTGATTTATCCTAGGGTTATTTGAAAGGGTTTTAGTAATTTTTTTCATCAGGCCACACCATAGATCAAAATCATATTACGGTATAAGTTGGTCTAATAGTTTAATATTAACAAATTCTAAATGGTCGTTTAAGAAATGGAATCAAAACATCTAGACAGCGGTGTCGGTAACAAATTTTGCTGGTTAGATATAATTAAACTGAAAATGTAATAAGATGCGATTATGACAAAAGCAAGATTTTTGGTTCCACTTTATCCGCTTAAAGAAATTATGCCATCGTGAAACTATTTGTGGGAACAGAAATCTTTTTTTTTAGGTCATTGGAAGTGATGGTTAAGGATTTGATGGGAAAAAATTATTCACTGGTTATTAAAGGGTTAGCACAGCCCATCAATGTTGTCCAGTCATCATTCAAGGTACAGGTTAATTGGATCTTTTCAGAATAATTAGAAGCGGTTGAATTCTTTCCCCTTTGTAAGGAATTTTTCATTTTTTATAGGGTCATGCAGCAATGGAAGAAAGCCATAGGGTAGTATAATAATAATGTTCATTCCCATAATTGAAATTTATTATCATGTGTACATTTCGAAACGATAGCGAATGGACTAATTTTATGTAGCAAAAAATTTTTTTATTCAGAAGAATCCACTGTATTATTTTTAAGCTAAAGAATGATATGCTGCTAATCATGATGAAAAAAGCAAAAGAAAATGAAGGATGGTCTTGTCTAACAAAGGCTGATAAGGACGCAAAAGAAAAAACGTATTTTTTTGAAAATATTCATTTCATTTCTCTACATTTCAAAAATGCCTTATTTTTATGTTTGTAGAGGGAAAACGTTTTTTTTGACAAACTTTGTGTTGAGGAGCCTTCTAGATAGTACCAATTTTATAAATAATTGATGAGCTTATGGTAACTAGAGGAATGTCTTTTGATTGGCTGGTAAATTTTTTTAGGCCTGTGTCATTCAAGTACTTGTATCCATATCTTTTTATTTCTTTTGATTTTAGCAAGCCAAAAGTCGATGAACATGCTGATCCCCAGGAGTCATTAATGAATATGATGAAACAAATGTATGAAGACGGTGACGACGAAATGAAAAGGTCAATTCGTAAGGCGTGGTACGAGTCTCAAAATAAAGTTAATGCGCCACCTGGAGATTTTTGATGGGTTACTTTTTGATCTGAGAAATTGCGCTGTTAATGGAAATTATTCTTTATATGTCATTGGAAATATCATTATTCTTGTTTTTGTCATTGGAAATCCGAATTATTAAGGAAAGGCTAATGTGATTTTCAAATTAATCTTTAGATGGATTTATTTTCCATTGTATTTTGGTCTTCTTCATTGATCTTGCAAAGTTGCATGCTAGCTTTTATTCTCCAAAATTTTAATTATTTAATCATGCATTTTCTGGATAAATTATATGGCCACCAATGTGGTACACAAAGAGCGATTGAACCCTTCGATGTTTGGAAGCTGTTAGTAGATCCTTTTTTGAGATTTACTAAAGCTAGACCTTTACGTCCGTTACAAGCTATTATTCTGCCAACAGTTTCGCTCCTCTCGTTCAAGACTGTACCAGATACCATATCTGGAAAAGAGTACTGATGTTTAGGTAAAATTGTAGATATGAATGTTTAGGCTAACCAGAGCACGTGAACGGGAAGACTCTTTTCCTTATTTCAAGAACGGTCATACTACGATTTGTTAATTCTTGGCCAATGTAACAGCCTTTGTTGGTGCTGAAAAAAGATTTAACGAATAAATATTAGTTATAAATACTTTCTCTCTGAAAAAAGGAATAGAAAATTTTTATGCCTATTGGAAAAGGAATATTATTAACTTAATATCATCTTACTATCTTACTGTTACCTCAATTGTTTCAGTTATAATGCCAATTACCAATTATTAGTTTAAACGTGTCGAATATATGGAATTTTGTGCTTGAAATTTTGGGTGTGACCTATCTGGTTATGCCTTTATGCGATTATGCGGTTGGATCATCAATATTTCTACATAGAATACACTTGGTATTTATTAAGGTTGCTTGCGCCATTTTTGGATAAGCTCGCTTCGTAACTTATAAATGATAATTTTTACCAGGCCCACGTGGCGAAGAAAGTATAAGTGGATCGCCGGTACCTGGGTTTTCAAAAGATATCTCTGGCGGAAATAGAAAAATAGCACTGGCGCTTCAAAATGAGAGCAGAAACAACGTAGCCATTCATTTGATTGAGCATAGTCGAAAATATAGGTAAAAATGTTTGCCTGATGCCATTCATAATATCCGCATTCATGTACAAAGGGATTTCTCCGCTAGTCTCAGCTACGCCTTCGACAATACCATAATCAAATCTCTTTTCCTGGTAATTCATCATGTCGCTTAGAGTCCCATCTGAGCCATATAAAACATAAGAAGTTTTAAAAAACAAAGGAATTATTGATTAAAAGCCAATTGTTTAGATTTAAGTAAGCATTTTATCGCACATAAATTGGAAGATAATGGCTAAGTCGCTTACCTGGTACGTTTTCTGATAAAACTCTGTTCCCAAATGATGCAACTCTCGGATCCTTAACTGATCCAGTATGGATACTGTCGGAGTAGAAGACTTTCAAAATACTTTTCTCGATTATTACTGATTTGTGCATTTTATACATATTAAAAATGTTTTGCAATTTGCCGCAATGAGATGCGTCACATTCGATAAAGAAACATCCATTAGCATCTTGTTTATAAATAATCATGTCGTGTACAATTCGACCACGAGAATTCAACAGTAGACTATATAAGGCTTCATTCGCTTTCAATAAACTAAAGAAGAAGTGACGTAAACGTATATTTGACCAAAATCATAATTCTCAGTAAAGCTAAGGAATTTGAGATATCGAGTTTGGATTAAATTTCATATAATATCTATTCAAGACAATTTTCCAGTGTTGAGCTGATTTTTTCCTAACCAAGACTAGATTGGTTGCGTCCAGTTCTTCATTAAAATTAGTTTAGAAATATCTTGACTTTAAACAGAATCCAACAAATGAACATACTTTATATCATTGGTAGTTGTCGCCTGTAAAAAAGCCGCCGCATCAACACCTCTCACTGATAAAACGGATCGATTTAATAGATGAATTAGCATTCCTTTTCTTAACATTTCTTTAATTCTTCGTCATAAAAATATTTCCTTAAATAAAACAAGAGAAATTTATGTTACTGAAATCGAAAATATTTTTTTTAGACTAAAATTTTTATTATTAATAGTAAAATTGTAGAAAGCATTTCTCGTACTTTTTTCATGAAGACGAATTCTTTGATTCCAAGCAACAAAATGAAAATAAAAAAAATGAAAAAAAGAAATAAAGTCCTACGAGTGAATTTATGAGGGGAAGAACTGATATAAATTCTACCACGTCTATCGATTCGTTCCAAAAATCACAACTACTGTAGAAAATTTATTGCTTATATAACCGAACCGACCTAAACAACTGAAAAAAAAGTGTGAAATTAAATCATGGAATTTTACGTTTAAAAAATGGGAATGTTCATACAACAGCAACAAATTAATGTTGACAAAATATTTAAAAAATATATAAAATGGTGCGGCGCATAAATCATAAGATAACTACACAGCGCCAAAGTTATTTGATTGCGAGAAGAAAGGTTATGAAAGATCAGAGGTGAGGGGGTGCATGTATGACGAAAGTACCGAAAAATCCCAAAGAGTAAAGAAATCTACTATTCTTTAAAATCGATTATTACTAATTTTTTCTGCCCATTATCTTTTTTGAATTTCGCACAAATAAGCTGTCAAACGAAAACGAATCTTTGCAAAACCGGAAATTTAATTATCACCAATATCAAGCTTTTCATAAATGTGAAGAAAACCGTTTACATAATCATTTATCTTATCCGCAACATGGGAATTTTATTTTCCGTGTTTATATTTTCCCTTCATCCATTTTCTTATCAATCTATCGCCTAATTTCTAACTTGCATTAGTGTTCTAATCTCCGCGGAGCTTTTCAGAACATGTAATCTTATATCATTTCCCACCTCTATAACTTTTCCTATAGCCGTGTTCTATATTGCAATGGATGAATGGATCAGGTAACCGATGTTAAAATTCGCTTTAATATAAGAGGCTAAAACAAAAAGGTTGGTGGAGGCCGTTTTTCCGATATGCTCAATGAAGCACACCATCCTAAGAAGTACCACAGGAGACTGAAAATATATTAACTGCAGTTTGCATGAGTC
Organism: Dracunculus medinensis; assembly: GCA_900625125.1. Classification (NCBI taxonomy): domain Eukaryota; kingdom Metazoa; phylum Nematoda; class Chromadorea; order Rhabditida; family Dracunculidae; genus Dracunculus; species Dracunculus medinensis. The sequence goes on from UYYG01001189.1 coordinate 297,507, forward strand.
AATTTTTTGGCTTAAATTATTTCATCCCAAGTTTTTATTTCAAAAACCTTTAATGAGTAATCCCCACTCTTCAAAATTTCCAGTACAACCTTTACCTACCACTATTTCCAGTAAAATACACACAATCAAATGAATAAGACAAAAATTAAGGAAAATTTTTAAATCGCAACTGCATTTTGCTAAAAATCGGCACAGATGGATCAAATTCGTGAAGGACGTCTACGGAACACTTGAAGCTTTGGGTGGTTTTCTTGTTACTGTAATGTATTATATCCATTTGTTAAGTGATGATGGGAGGGGGGGGGGGATTGAGGGGAGGCAATGCCATGGTGAGAGTGGTTGTTGCTGAGATTTTCATCGTGAAGCACAGGAGTATGGATCCTGCCTCCGGCAGAAGCAATTAAAAAATCCAGAATAGTGCTGTGTCACCCGTCTGCATTTCTATCGTTATTGATTTCCTGACCAAAATTTCGAATCGCTCTAAGTGGTGTGAACCCAACCAAAAATGACGAACTTTTCTTATGAATTGTAAGTCTTAATTGAGCCTTGAAACCCGTGCTGTTGTAACGGTATTCAAATATTTTCGTATTTGATTTTTCCATTCCTTCATCTTCAAAGCGCATTTTTGAAAACAAGGAGATTTCGAAAACTTCAATCAAATTATAACAACTAGATATACTACAGAAAAAACCAAATGCATTATAAAGCATTTCTTGCAAAAAATGAAATTATTTCACCGCAGATTATTAGGATTCAGTCAGCGAAAAAACAAAACTTCAATCGAGATTAATTTTTGAAAACAAATCATGCGAAGTAAAGCTCTGTTGGAAGCAAATCGATGCTAAAATGGAAATGTTTGGTAAAAGTAACAAAGGTTAAATAAGGAAAATATTTCGAAAATAGAACTTACTGCTTTTTTCCTACAGAATTCCATTTAAAAAGACTTTTAAAAGAAAGTTTTCTAATATGATGAAATGATCTTTCCCGCCGCTAACAGAACATAGAAGTACAGATGGGTTCTCGAAATTTTTCAATATTTGCCGTTTCAATAATTCCATAATAACAACTGAAAAAAGAAATTCACATAACATTAGCGATTCAATAAGCTTTCCAGCAACTGGTTCACTAACAAATAAAATGAACGTAAATCTGTTAACATATAAAATTACAGTTTAAAATAAAGCTAAGACGATAAAATTCCATAATACAACGAGCAGACCAAGGAATGTTGAAGAGATTTTAAAAAATCATTAAATGACAATTGATCGAGGAAGTGTGATTGATTGATATAAATCAAAGATTTCATAAAAAGGAATAAGGGAAGAGACATTTTATCGTTGAAAGAGCGAAATGCAATAATGTCAAAATGAATTTCTTTAAACAAAGATTTCCATTCCGTTTGCTATAACAGTTGTTAAAATTATTAAAAATTCAATAAAACGCAAAATTAGCGCAAAAAAAAGAAAGCAAATATATAAAAATTCGCAAATTAAAAAATAGTAAATTGCTTACGAAATTATTTAAAACATTAAAAGAAAATTAAAAATTAAACGAAAAAAGCTGCAGAAACCATGTATCCGACAAAAATTAACAACATTCGATTAGTCCTCGTCCAATAAAAACTTTAAACTGCATTTTAGTATATCCATATGAAATTGTGTTGAATCGAACATCTCGCCCAGTAGCGAATCGTTATCGAATTGCTCTAAATCAGTACCACTTCGACTGAGTAGTTCGTTTTGCCATGTGTTCATACCACTCTGCTTTCCTTTAAAATATTCATTACTGAAAAATAATTTTAAAAGTCTATACTAGCGAGCATTAAATTACTGAAAAAAATTTTAAAAATCTATACTAGCGAGCATTAACTATGACTAAATAGTCAGCACCATACATTCCAGATTTTGAAGAAATTCATAAATGTGAAACAAAAACAAAACTGACCTCCACTTTCTCTATACTGATACCAGGCATCTGAAAGATTTCTTTGATTGTACATCTGAGCTTCACCTTTTTGGCTTTGATAAAAGATTTCAGATTTTTTTTTCTCATTTTTGTACCAAAAATTTTGGTTCTGACCCGAGAATTCCAAGCTGTTCTGAATGTTTTTGTAATAAAACATTTCATCCTGATACCACTGTCGCTCTCCTTTTTCTTCATTTTGATTCTTGAGTAAGTTTTCTGTCCAATTTTCTTCATTCACGTAATGCTGCTTTTTCATATCATCATTTACCCCAATAGTCATCGATTTTTCAGAGTTAAGAGAGAGAGATTCGTTAAAAATCGTGCTTAAAGTATTCACAGAATCCATATTTCCGTTTGCCGACGTCTCATGGAGATTTTTTCTAGAATGAGATAATTCAAAATAAGTGGCGATTACCCATTTCTTTTAACTCTACTGATTATTAGTGACAAGAAATTTTTGCCACTTAGAAACATAAATAAATAGAAGTGGGTCGTCAGCATCTACCTGGATTTTTTAACGACGCCATATGGCCAAAATGATTTAGAATAAAACCATTTATTTAGTTATGAAATAAAACAAATATACTGAATAAGGTGTATTTTCTGGGCAATGAAAGAAAGTTTTTTGCTAAAAACCATGAAAACAAAAAATATACTTGAAATGGCGCATTATGATGCGCTGCCCTTTTATCACCATATTTTGCAGATTTTGCACTGCAAAGGCAACTGATTCTGAATGTTTGAAAACAACAGTAGCGAAACTGGAATAGAGATTTGTTTTCACCACAACTTTTTCCACAAGTCCTACCTGAAAATTTACTGTTCTCTTAAAAAATAATCGAGTTAAAGCAACATGAACGAAAAGAATTTATTCATTTGCACAAAACATCTTTTGCGCATCTTTCTTTAAAAATGTTTTACATTCCAACTCAAATTACTTCTCAATATTTATTTGACCGACATCGGCTGCTTAGACCTAAAAATTTTCTGAAAGCAAAGCACTACTTATAAATGCTTGCTAAGCTCTTATTAGTTATTATAACTTTTTTAAAGTGATTCTAACCCAAAAAAATTTTATCATTGCTGCAAATTAATAAGGAGGTCAAAAGCCATCACTCACTCACAAACTAGAAAGATATAGATCACATAAAGTGATTGAAGAACTGATTTTTTTGAATTGTTAATATTTTATTTATTCACAGCTAGAAAACTTATCTTTTTTGAAAGCGATTAGCTATTCTATTTAAGCAAAAAAATGGTGGCGCTTATTACTTCTCGTTAGGTTAGCTGCTAGCTAGAGTTGGAAACTCTTGCTAGGCAAACACTTGGCAATACAGGTGCATGGCCAGCACCATAAGGATTTTTTAAAGTCATATTTACTCGTGTATGGGAAAGAATAGAACTCCCTTTCGATAATCTGAGTAAATATTCATACCCTATGTTCGGTACACTACACTAAGCTTCGCTACTGTTTTGGAAAGACGTTAATACTTTTATTTTTAAATATTTTAGAGATTTTTTAGATTGCAAATATTTCAAATATGTTGCCCGTATTTCATTATTTTATTATGCAGGTGGTTAAAGTACAGTTGGGCTATCAGCACCACCTGGACTTTTCATTGAAAATTACACTTTTGTCAAAAGAAGGGTGCCAACCCTGTCGTCCAAGTCGATATATCACTGCCATCTATACGTTCAAAATCATTCCTGACCATATCAGTCCAGGTCTTGATTGACCCACCTCGCTTTTGACGCCAACCATCACAGGGTTTAGCAAGTAATGAAATATGTGTCAACTCCTGTGTGGACGACAGAAAACGTGCTTTAAGCAGTGAAGGCAATAGTCTACGATAGCATTATTAATACAGGTGGTATTTGAGCGAAGATGGATACAATCATGCGCGATTTTATCCTTCGATGGATCCGTAAAATGATCCTTAGACATGAGTGGTCAAAGGCTAATAGCTTCTTAATATCTTCCATTCTCAATGGCCATGTTTCACAGCCATATATATCGAGTGAATTACAGCTATATGGAGACGGATTTTCATCTTTATGGTGATTTCGCGACGATTCCATAAAGATAATTCGGATATGCTAGGACATAAAATCAAGAATAATGCATGTCGTGGAAAATAAGGCAACTGTCGATGAATTTATAAAAAGAGGCATTTTATCACCTTCTTACATAAGATAAAAAGACTTTCATTTTATTTTCATTGACCCTGAGTCCGATTCTCGCTGTAGTTGCTGACACGTTGTTTAGCATTATTAGCATTTCGTCATAATGGTGAGCAAAAAGGGCTACATCATCAACGTATTCGAGGTTTGTGATACTATGCTGTGGACTGATTTGCACACCTCTTGAATGCCGACAAGCGATGCCCATTATCCAGTCTATCGCATAATTGAATATTGTAGGGGAAAGGACGCAGCCCTGACGGACACCAGTTCTTATTTCAAAAAGGTCTTTCCCTTAAACTCAAACCTACGCCGACCTGTGCTTATAAAATGCCTTTATGAGCCGAATGGTACCATCATATTTCATCATCTTCCAAAGCGCCATTCTATCAATTGAACCAAAAGTAGGTGCAGAGTTGATAAAACACGTAACGGTGGCTTGTAGATATTTGAAGCGATGTTCCAACACCTTTCTTAACGTGAATATCTGGTCAGCATAACCGTGTTCCGATTTAAATTCGGCTTGAGTAGAAATGAAGCAAAAATTTCTTCTGATACTCGGCTACCAAACTTCGCCTGTTAATGGCTTCTAGATTGTGGGAAAATAGTCTAGTTATTGTTCACATTGTCGTCCTCAGCATTAGAGTTTGAAATTTGTTGACGAGAAAAGTGGTAAATTCGAGTGATATTTCCACTTACATTTTTATCACCAAGTAACTGAATCCAGATCAAACCTAACCATGTTTAAACCAAGAAGTGATAAGCGAGCGATTAGCACTGATTATTTAAAAGCAAGACAAGGGCCCAAGTTGTATGATTCGTCGATCTGCGTTGGACATCAGAGGTTCCATTCTGTCCCTGTCGGGGTTCGACCTACCATTAGAAAATCCTGGTAATGCTGGTAAACCGTTTATACCGTTAAATGGCTCTCTGGCAAAAATTTCTAACCGCACTGACGATGAGCGGATCTAGCATAACCACAAGCTGATCACTAATCGCTTAGTGATTAGTTGACATGAAAAAGCCAGTTTTTATATAAATATAGGGAACAAAAAATGAACCTGATCAAAGAGATCGTAAACATCATCTGCGACAACATTTCTCGGCAAATTTGACACATAAATCGTTCGTTCGCTTCGCGAATAATAATGGTTTTTCAGCATCGTTTCAAGTAATTCTTTCAGGAACAGAAAAATGAAAAAAGTTGAATGAAAAAAACGATAGTTTTGTTTTCTCTGGTACCGCACTGGTCTGTGATTGCATATGTTTGTATGTTCTTTCTTCTATTATCCTTAATCTTTTCTCTTGTGGCCTTCAACCTCGCAATCTCTCTTTCCGCTTTTTCAATATCATCTAAGATTTGCCTTATTTTCTAATCTTCAAATCGGGATTTTAATCAAATTGAAAAACTAATGAATGCAGCATCTGCGACTTCTTCCTTTTATAAACTTTTAAAACGTCAAAATTTTTCTGTTAAAAAAAGTTAATGTATTTCACCATCAATTTTCTGCAGAAATATACGAAAACCTGAATCAACCAACATTTAACACTTTCTAATAAGAAGAGGACCGCCCACCGTGCCGCAGATCCACATGTACATCACGCAACCTTAAAAAATTACGAACCAAATATACCCAAAATTTTATAAAAAACACAAAAGCTGCTAATTAGCGATTGCTAATGCGAATTTGCTGATTGCAGCATCTAATAAGGAGAACATTAAAATATTTGTCGGTCAAATATGACGAAATTCCACTGGGATACTGGACAGATTTTGGAATGATGTTCATGAAAATGTGTCTCTTTTTGCACCACACTTCACTTACCAGTTAGGTTTCGCTGGCTTACAAAGGCGTGGCATTTGTAACCAATTGATTCGGTGCCACATCCAAAATCAACAAAAGGTGCTCTTTTATGCTGTATATTGGGTCAAGAGGAAATCAGCATTCAGTTGTGACCGGCATTCATAATTAATTTAAATAAGATGTAACTCTTTTCATCTTCATATCAAGCTGATCATGCGCTTTTATTCTTTTTTTGATTTAAACAGTCCTGTGTAGTGAGTCAGATTGTCTTTGGATTTCTTAGGTGCCATAGTTATTGCCTTTTATTAATCTTCTAAAAATAATAAGTAACAGATAACAGTGCAATAAATATTTGATAAGTAGTAAATGATTGTATATTTATAAATATATTTATAAATATATTACCAGTTGAAGAGATTAAATCTACTATTACCTCGGCTGGCCATGCGAAAGGCGAGATTTAGATAGCTGTAGCCAGAAGTTTTCCTTTATCTTTTCGGATCGCTTCGAAATCAACTTCGAAGTGAAATTATGCATTTATGGCCGTATTAAGTATAAGTTTACTATATCGCTACGAAGTATGGCTGGTGAGAGAGCGATATAACAAGAAACTATACTGGTACACGCGTTCCCTATGTAGATTAAAGTCTGGTGGACCCACCTTTAGTCTAATACCACTTCTAACATTTCTCACCATTACTGATTGGATTGGCTTCTCTGGCTATAAGAGTAAGACGTTCCCAAGCTGTTCGATCAGATGTTAACGCTGATAGTAAAAAAAGCCATTCTTTTTTCCATAGTCTAAGTCCATATATTGCTGGTCCTTATACGTTCAAATCTTTCCAAACCGTGTCAGTCCAGATCTTGATTGGCCCACCTCATTTTTGATGCGATGCTAATCACAAGGTTTAGCAAGGGACGAAATATGTGTCAACTCTTGTGGTGAGCGATGAAGAATGTGGTCTAACTAGAGAAGGTGACGCTCTGTGATGGTACCGTTAATGTAAGAGGTATTTGAGAGATGAAGGCGATCATTTGAGATTCTGTCCACTTGACGAACCAATGAGATGTTATTTTAGACATGAGTGGACAAAGGCAGATAACTTCTTAATATTCTAAACTAGCCATATCTTGCAGTCATATAACAAGATCATGCGAATTGCAGTCGTATATATGCGGATTTTCATAAGGGTGATTTCGCAAAGGTTTCGCTAATCGAAGAAACACATTTCAGTTGCTATTTCTGTTCTAATTTCGTCTTTTGCTTGGTCATTTGGGATTAGAGTAGATCCAAGATATTTAAAATCTGGCACTTCCTCAATCGGCATCAACGAATTGATTAAAATGGGTATTTTATCAGCTCTGATCTATAAGACGAAAATTTTTGTTTTTTATTTGCATCGATCATGAGTCCGATTTTCGCTGTAGTTGTCGACAAATTGTTTAGCTTTATTTGCATTTCATAATTGTCAGTTAAAAGGATTGCACCATCAGCCTGTTTAAAATACTATGCTTTGAATTGATCTGCACACCTTCGACTGCTGACAAGCGATGTCGATTATTCCATTTATTCCATTTAATTGAATATTAATAGTGTATGAGAAACTAAAGCCATCCCGCTACCTCGTACTGCCATAGGTCTATTCAGTAAAGAGAAACAAAAATTTTTCTGGAGGCATCTAATAGGCTGATTCATCGATAATATTCGGTATCATAGTATTCGGTAACTACATGTTTCAACGAAGGGCGAAGGAGCTTAAATTAGCGAAGGCCATTAAAAGCTTTAAGGAATTTGAGAGGAGCGAGTGTTACAAAACATCACTGAAAATATGTGAGCGAAAATGTAAAGTACCTAATCAGTAACGGTAGGGAGTCTTCCATCTTGAGAAAGCGGAAGAAAAAGAAATTAATAAAATCTCCGCGCACCCCAAATCCTGCACACTCATGCTGCTACTTTTGGTTATTTAGAATTCGTGATGGAAAGTGGGAAGATGGTGGCGAGGAAGAGGGAAAAGAAAAAGGAAGTAAGGGAGTGAGCAAAGGAATTGGGGACGTTGTTGAGGGACGCTCTCACTTTTGCATACATCGTGGATGGTCGTTTGTGTGGGCGCCTTGCAACGACCAGTATGGGATTATCAACTTTATGGCTCTGACCTTTAAAAAAGATTCGAAAAAGAAAAATTTATTTAAGTGTACACAAATTTATTTTAAGAAAAGATCCCTGATTTTCAGCTGCTATCTTATATCTGTAACTACTCTATTAGTCAACTAACTTCAGTTATTTATTTTGATGCAGAACATTAACGCAAATACCACCCGAAGATCAAATACATTCGATTTCAAGAGAAGCTGCATGTTCGTTATGAAAAAGTGCAAAAAATTGTTGTTTTTCCTGTATGAGGTTTATTAAAAATTTTTCATTGCATTTTTCTTTTTCATTTTAATAATTTCGCTTATAAAGGGACCAGAATGATTCAAATATTTATTTTGACTTAGCCAAGGTTTTTAATGCGATTTCACATAGTAAATTTCTGGAAACGGTAAATAAATTAGGCAAAAGTGGGAATATTCAAATATTCAAGCGATTCGTCGTCCTATTATTTTCTCTGATATTATTCTAGATGTGTCGACACACTGCCCTAATTCTTTATTCTTTACTTTTTTTTACCAATTTGTACAATTTATTATATAAATTGTACAAATTGTACGTAGGCAGAACGTAGGCAGAATACATGATATTTAAAAGATAGAAACGAAAATTTTTAGTTTTTATGCTTGTTCATCGCAGTATTTATTAGTTGGTTCTATTATTACGCCATATTATATTGCATTTATCATTATTTCATTTATAAATTTGCAACAAAGATATAAAAAAGAAAAGTAATTGCAAGTGTAATTTTGTAATTCACATAATTGTTTTTTTGAAAAATCTCATCAAACGCTAAAAAGATACACAAGGAGGTAAATGAAAAAATTTTTGCACATTGTTCGAACCCCATCAAAATCTGTTAGGACTCTGGTGGCACAACAATTTATTAGTTTGTTTCGGACAATAGCCGGTATGATGTTCCAGATTTATATTTGTCGGCACTCCTATTAGGAATTAGGCTCAATGGAACAAGGCGAAAAACAATGATTGCTAAAAATTCAAGGAGAAGTATTATCAACTGTATTAGTATTGGCAAAAAATAACAGTTCAACTCAAACATTTTTCTGAAAAATAATTTGTTGCAAAAGCAAAATATATTTATTGTGTCTTGATAATAGAAAACTACAGAATGATAGAGAATATATTACATTTAAGTGACACTAAGCCTAAAACCGAAACCCAATGAAGCTAGGCATTTAAGCCTAATATCTGGCGCACAATTTTTAGATTTACTTTAATCAGACTGTTTTTCTCAAAAAGATCTCGGGAAAAAAGGATTCCTAGAAAAAATAACGAAATTACTTACCCAGAAATTATAGGACCAATAAATTTGGCCACAGATGGCCACAAATTTGGCAAAAAAACTCAGCAACACCTTGCATTAAGCCTTGCATTAACAAGTTTCTTTTAAACTGATCCTTAATTAATTATTCTTTATTATATTCATCTATTTTATTTACACTTATAATTTTCGCTTCCGTATGTATAACGCAGTAAGTGCTCGTTAACTGTAGTAACGATTGCTCCAATGGTTGTCAATTCATTGAAAAATTAAGATGCTACTTGGCAATAGAAGTTTAAATAATCAGTGCCACAATGATTTTTGTGGGGTAATTGTAAATATACTTGGCACAAATCCAATTTCATTTTAATGGCAGGTCTGCACCAGTGAAAGTACGGAAATAGAACTCATGATTTTTGACCTCAGACAAAAACAACTCAACTCTACTCAACTGTCACCCGTTCGAGCATCACATTTTGAGACCTCTATTTTAAAAAAGTGAATTACTGAATTACTGATACTGATTAAACGGCGAGTGACAAAGAATTCATTCCATGTTTGATAAGAAGATGAAAATCATGGAAATCATGCCACTCTTTGAATCAATGACCTGGTCCTAATATCTCTGAGAGAAGTGATCCAGTTGGCGATGACATAAATGGAAAACCAAGGCCGGATAATACAACAGTACTGAATATATAGATTCTTAATGGAATTCTGCGTATATCATCACACCAAATATAACGCCTAGAGCAACTTCGTCTATAAGAAGTATTTTCATTTGTTGAGTTCGGCGCTAAAACAAAACTTCTTTCAAGAACAAGAAGGAACCAGAATAAATTTCATTTTTAAGTTAATGATCTATAATTAGTAATCTGAGATATTTAGTTCATTTACCTAATTTTATATAATCAAGTTTTTCCGTATAAAAAGTCCAAGGTAAATTAATTATATGAAATGCTATAAATGAACCAATTCCAAAAAGGATCAACCGTCGTTTGTCTCTGAAATTTTATGCTTTGGAGTAAAAATTGCATTTTTTTTAAAAATTATAATAAAAATAATTAATACTACAACTACTACTTCTAAAAGTAATAATAGTATTAATAAAAATTGTTATCTAATTTTTTTAGCTAGAAAATTCACTGAAATTATTTTCAAAAACAATTCAGTTTTTTATTTAAAAAAATAATTCGGAAAATATATCAATTAGAAAATTAGAGAATTATGAGGTTTGGAGATATGAGTCCAACATCACATCTAATTTTTTCAAATAAATTTGTATATTTTCGGATTTATTCTTTAAAAAAAGTTACACTTTTTGAATGTTTGTATATCCAATAAAAACGACAGAGCAAGCAAATTGAGCAATTCCATTGCAAAAAATAGCTTGCTGATCAGCACAATTATATAGAGCGATTGTTTTAGGTACTGTCATACTGCCATGTTATCGAAATAATTTTTTATACCTTTATACTTAAAAATTTTTTATTCTTTATACTTTATTCACTTTTCCTTTATATAACCTCCTAGGAGCGCTGATATTTCCAGTTTCGCAGGCCACAATCACTACCAGAGTGTGACTCTTTCATAAAAAAATCACTTGGGGGATAAACCCTTAGCATCACCCAGATTTCACTTTTAATGACTCGTATCAATGAATCCAATCTTTGATATCTGAAAAACTTTCCATCATTAGATCATTTCTAACCATATTAAAAGCTGGTGGAGCCAGCCGCATCAACAATGGTGGACACTAATCATTTACCTGCTTACTAGATAATTTGCATTTAAACAATTAAATTGTTGGGTTAATTAATTCGCCTACGTAAAAATGCTTCATTTCAGAAAATAAGCTTGATATGTGAAAAGTATTTCTAGGTTTCTTTCTATCCATGCTATTTATAAATTTATAAATTAGAAACAAAACCATTTTATAAATATACAATTTAATGATTTAAAATTTACATTTCTATATTCGTAGCTATATGGTACAATGTAAACCAATAAAAACACAACAAATATACCAGCACCATGACGGTCGAATTTTGGTAACTATGTTATAATTGTTATATTGTTATCTAAATAAAGTTTAATTACCCAAGTCTGAGGTTCGCTGCAACGATCGAGTTACGATTACGATAGCTTTTTTAACGGAAAGGGATAACGACTTGAAGGTTAAATGACAAACGAATCCCTTTTTTCGTTACTCAGCTGGTGAACAAAGAAATTTGAAACGAATCGACAGTACCGATTTACGTTTGGATTAATCATATATCATATATTTAATATCATATATATATATTAATATCATATATATATATATATATATGTTAATCATATATTTTTCTATTATTCCACTTTTATTGATTATAAAAAAGCGAATATAGCGAAATGTATGATAAAAGCAAAAACTAAAATTGACGCAAAAGAAAATCGACGAGTGCGTCATTAAATTGAAAGATCGTTACATTCCCCAAGTGCAACAATGAGGGAAAACGAAGCGACTTGGGTCGACGACTGGGACGACTGGGATGCAAGCCGAGAAGAAAAAGTTGGACTTATTCGTTAAACAGATGAACGAATTAGGACAACAATGGTCAAGTATAACGCAAACGACTAAGGAAGAATCAGTTTAAAAGAAATTTTTGGAAGAAATTAACTTAGAAGAAATATTTCAACAGGTTTACGATATTCAAGCAACGATTATAGAGTCGAGTAGAATTATAGAGTAGAATTGGAGTCGAGACAGGAAAGTGCAAAGAAACGACATAATAAGTGTGAAATCATATCCAGCTTAATGGAATTACAAAGGAACCAGAGGACGACAGAGATATCTCATCTACCACCGATATCTTTGTGCGAATTCAGTGGAGACCCCAATATATGGGAACAATTTATTTCATCATTTAAAATGATGGTGGACCAACTAAAAATTCCGAATGTACAAAAGTTATTGGGTCAATTTAAAGGAAAAGCTAAAATGGTCGTTTCACATAACGCAGTGACCGATGAAAATTACCTTACTGCATTAAACACGCTAAAAAACCAATATGGTCAAAGGGAAAATCGATATCATCTTTTATTGAGTAGGTTAAAAGAATATCCATCAAATAAAAGATGACTTTGAAGCAGTACGGTCACAGCAGTATGGCACAGTCCTCATATATTTCAGATGCACTGGTGGTGAGACTTAAGTTATTTCGATTTGGCAACGAGATAATGATAAACACCTTTGGTAACTATCATCCATTATCAGAACGAACTACGATAGTACAGTCCGATATAAGAACTCTCAACAATGAATCAGTAAGGATCAGAGCGTTTACAACGAAACAATTGATTCAGCC